>JAVANC010000017.1:73637-192179 GCA_033319125.1 Parnassius glacialis | reverse complement strand
CCAGAATACACACACACACATACGCCAGATATAGTGGCAAACTGTACTCCTCGGACTTCTGTACAATTTGCCAAAGGGTATGGTGTTTGGTCCTACGGCGCTAAAGCCTTTTCGAAAAACCGGTTTGTTTGGGAGGCTGGAAGTCTATGAATCTTCATGTGAAACGATTCGTAATGATACTCGAATACAGCTCGTAGACGCAGCTTAGAAGAGAAATCGGTCTGTAGTTCTTCAAGAGAACATTTTCGCCTTTCTTGAAGAATAAGACCACCGCACGTCTGCTACACGCCTCCGCGTCGAGTGCTACCATGGAGGATAGAATTAAAGAGCTTCTAAAGAACTTCAAGTATCGGTTTTCACACGCTGTCAAAAGCTCCGCTGTAATTTTATGTTTGCCTGGTACTTTTCTGGTTTTATGGTACTAGAGCCATTCTAATCTTGCTCAGACTGGCGTCTGGAATATCTTGCAATAGTGTCGGATAACACTTGCCTCTTGGATCGTTACTCACAGTTGCGTGTGCCTCCAACGATGATCCATACAGCTGGCAATAAAACCTTTCAATCTCACTCCAAATCTCAGGTGTCCCAGAAACGATGCTGGCTTACACGGTCTTCAGCTTTGACAGTTGGCTCTTTTTGGTTAGACAAATCTCTAGCAAAGAGACCTACCTCCTACCCGGGGTACAAATTGGAGCACTCCTTTGTGCCTCGGGCTAGAGTTTGCGTGTATGTCAGAGAGGACATCTGTTCTCGACGCCTCGTCAGTGTTGAAGGTATGGAACTGTCCATCCTATGGCTGCGCGTAGACAGCGACGACCATCCCCGCGTCTACGGGTGCCTCTATAGGTCCCATAGCGCTAATACCGAAACAGACCGACTCATCGAAACGTCCAAATGGCTAAAGATTCCTTGCTACAACAGGTCCCATCCGCAGAGATCGTGATCCTTGACGATTTCAACGCCCACCACACCGAATGGCTCCGTTCACGTTTAACCGATCATGCGGGCAGATCTGTTTATGACTTTGCTTTGGCATATGGTCTGGCACAACTGGTTACTTCGCCTACGCGGATTCCAGATGTGGAGGATCATACACCTTCCCTGTTGGACCTTCTGCTGACCCCTTATCCGGACGGATGTCAGGTTTCCCTCGATGCTTCTCTCGGCTCTTTGGTCGATTGTCTGATCCGGAGTGTGGTGCCACTCACGCTCCCCTCGCGGTTGCGTTCTACAGGTTGCTGCTATGTTTGGCATTACAGGTGGCGGATTGGGACGGAATGCGTTCTTTCTTTGCATCCTACCCATGGGGCGGGTTTGTTTCTCGCCGGATGATCCCAGCGCTGTTGCTGACTCTGTCACTGATGTGGTGCTGTAGCACCACACCAGTGACAGAGTCAGCACAGCGCGATTCCCTGTAGGGAATGGAATTATTTATTCCATCATCTGTGGTACCCATCGGAGACAGATCTCAGCCTTGGTTTGGTCGCTCTGTAAGATTGCATTACGCAGTAAGCAGGAGTGTTATCAAGCCTGGCTGCGGCTTCGGCGACTCGGGATGTACACACCAGCACACTTAAAAAGAAGTATAACATCGCCTCCAGGTCCTTCAAAAGAGTTATTGCCAAGGCAAAGTCAGAGCACATAGGCAGAATAGGCGAGAAACTAGTTTGCCTTCCTTCGGAAACCTATGCTTTGGTCTCTCGCCAAGGCTGTCCAAGGGAATTTCTGTGAGCCATAACTATCATCTCTGCACAGGGAGGACGACTCACTGGCCCAAGACGCAAAAGAAAAAGCCGGACCATTTAGGCTTCCTTTTGCGTCCAACTTTTCTCTCAAACCTTGACTCTTGATGACGGGGGGAAAACACCGCCGACCATCCCGCAATGTGATTGCTCCAAGCCGGATGTATTGTTCTCACAGCGCTCGGTTTACAAAGCACTCATCTCCCTGGACATCCAGAAGTCAAGTGGGCCTGATGGGATCCCCCCAATTGTGCTGAAGGCGTGTGCTCCGAGTTGGCACCGATCCTAACACGTCTTTTTCCGGTACTCCTACTCCCAAGGCGTAGTCCCGAATTCATGGAAGACAGCTTTTGTCCACCCGATCCCTAAAAACAGGCGACGGCTCAGACCCGTCCAACTATAGGCCTATCGCGATCACTTCCTTGTTATTCAAAATAATGGAATCCATTATTAACTGCCAACTCATGCGGTACCTTGAGGATCACCAGCAGATTAGTGACCGCCCAATACGGTTTTCGTCGTGGTAGATCAGCTGGTGATATTCTGGTCTACCTGACCATAGATGGGCGGAGGCAGTAGAGTCGAAGGGGGAGGCGTTGGCCGTTAGTTTGGACATTGCGAAGGCCTTCGATTGGGTTTGGCACAAAGCGCTTCTTTCAAAGCTCCCTTTCTATGGGCTTCCCCGAGAGATTGTGCGATTGGATCACCAGCTTCCTTGTAGATCGGAGCATCAAGGTCGTTGTAGATGGCGCATGCTCCGACTACAAGCCTATTAACGCTTTTGTTCCACAAGGCTTTGTGCTATCACCAACGCTGTTTCTTCTGCATATCTTTGATATGTTGCTAACTGGTAACATTCATTGCTATGCGGATGACAGCACTGACGATGCTCTAGTATACCGGCCGTGCCAATATTTCTCGGAAAAAACGTCGCCGAGTACCGGAACAAACTTGTGTCTAAAGGCGAGTCTTTGCTGAACAAAGTCTCGGATGTGGGGGCGACTAAATCTAGTCCAGTTTCATCCTCAGAAGACACAAGTTTTTTTTTTTTTTTTTTTTTTTTTTTATAGGATAAGGGTGACAAACGAGCACACAGTCCACCTGATGGTAAGTGGTTGCTGCGGCCCATAGACATCTACATCTATCCTCGTTTGCGAATCAAAATGCAGATGCGTTGTCACCCGTGAGGACTAAGATGGAATGCTCATTTCCAGTAAAAAGGGCCTCCGGCCACCTGCACTCACCAAGCGAAACGCAGAGGTAAACCTCTACTTCACGCTGGTATTCTGTGAGGTCGTGGTACCACCCCGCGGTTCGAGCCGGCCCATCCATGCGACAGCAAAAGCTGCCGCCTGGCTCTACCACTGTTAGAACCCATCACGTTTTACCGCTAAAAGAACCCTTTGTCGTCTTTTCTCTTTTTCAAGGTGACTCCCCTTCTGCCTCGCCAGTATCTGAATCCTCGAAGTCGACATATCGAGTGACGTGCAGTTTCGTAGTCACCTTGGAAGAGAAGGCTAAATTGGCCTCTAAAAAGCTTGGCGTTCTCAGCAGCGCGGGACAGTATTTCATGCCGGCACACCGCCTGCAACTTTACAAGGTGCAGGTTCGGCCTCACATGAAATACTGTTCCATCTCTGGGCAGGGGCTTCCCAGTGCCAGCTCCTTCCAATGACCACATCCAGCGCGAGAGAGGCTCGATTCGTCGACGACCGAGTGCTTTCCGATCGGCTCGATTATTGGCACTGCGAAGAGGTGTTGCATCCCTTGCATTTCTTTTGCATCTACCACGGAGAGTGCTCTTAAGAATTGTTTGGATTAATCCCAGCCACCAATTTCACGAACGCACATCGCGGCAGAACTCCCGATACCATCCACACCATCTGGATGATTGGCGGTCCACCACTGTGTGATTTAGAAGATGTTTTCTTCCTCGCACGACTTTCTTGTGGAATCAATTACCATTAGCGATTTTTCGGACCGATAAGACTTAGGGACCTCCAAGAAAAGAGCGTACTACTTTTTAAAAGGCCGGCAACGCATCTGCAATTCCCACTCTGGTGTTGCAGGTTGTTCATGGGCGGCGGTAGTCACTTACCATTGATGAGCCGCATGCTCGTTTGCCCCCTCTCCTATAAAAAAAATCTACTGAAGACTATAGCTTCATTTTCCTTCTAATAGCCATGAGATTAAGAGAGTGATTGGATAGTTTTTGTGTCCTTCTGCGGCGGGTCTTGCAAAATTTAGCTCTAACCGCTATGGACAGTTTCCACGAGCTTGTCATTCATATTATAGTATAAAGAGAGGGGAAGTACGTTATCTTCATACAAACGCACTGCGCACGGCTTGTATGTGTTCACCATAGTATCTATGAGGCGCGTACGCACACTTAAACACAATCTCGAAGTGTTTGCAATAAAAATTAATTAATATGCGACAAGTGACTTACAGTTCACCTGATGGTGTTTTGACGTTGTTTGAGGAATATTTACAGCTTGAATTGACCGCAAACGAAAAACCACATCAAACTTAAACATAAAAATGTGTATGCACGTTGAAAGGTTGTCTACACGGTGATCATTTAAGATATAGTAAAAAAAAATATAAACATTTTTATTTACCTATTCGGAATAAAAATTTATGTTGAATATACTCCATATACAAGTTTCTCTTTTATTTTGTCCTATTACATTGTGATTCTTGAATCTTTCACTCTATATACATATAAAATAATTGTATATCTTATATCCTTTCGGGCTTCTTTAAGCATTGTCAATGCGTACGGTAGAAGCACGGTACAAAGGATAATGACTTCCTAAAACATAATGCTACATCGTTTAAATACAAATTACTTAAATTGTTTAAGGTATGTGCATTAACATAATGAGTTTTATTTTATAGTAATATGCTGTTTCAGATTTTGTAACATGAAGGGAAGGTGCGCCCAGGTGTGGGAAACTTAAATACGAGTATCTAATAGCTAGATCTATAAAGATATTGCATGTTTCTTCACTAGGCTGGAAGATGGTTTAAAAAAACTGTGTGTGTAATAGTGTACACACGTACGAAGTAAAACTCCTTTACAATATATCACACTTCTTTTATTTTATTACTCATGCAGCCCTGGAGAAAACGTGACTTTTTTTTTAATAACATACCAAATTTCTCCACTATGTCGATAAAGAAATTTCACTTCAAAACATAACTTTTAATAATAAGTAAGTGCCGATTTCGGGATGTAATTATTATTTACTTCTATACACATTTTTAGCACCGACTTCAGAATGTGAAATGATTTTATCCTTTTTGATTATGCTTTTTTGAAAAACCCTTTTCCCTTATTCCTTTTCATTGCAAGCTTCACAATCTTAATGTCGTTTAACTAGTTGCTTTAAAACTCTGTCTCTCATTTTTCCAACCTTCGCTGTGTAATTTTTCTCCAAATTTATATGGGCTCACTACTGACCTCCATAATCAGTAGTTCTCTGTAATTAAAAAACAATATATAGAAACAGATTTTTAGTTGACAAAGATATCGCGTATCTTACAACAACATTTTTTTATAGAAAAAGGGTGACGTACAGGCACACATTTCACCTGATGGTTAGTGGATGCTGTGGTCCATAGAAAATTAGGATAATATGCCACGTTTCCAGATAAAAGGATCTTCAGTTCTCTACACTCACCATACGAAACACAGCAGCAATTAGCTGCTATTTTACGTTCGTATTCTGTGAAAGCTAGTTAAAAAATATTTAATCAAAATCTATTATTATTTGACAAAATTATTGTTTTTCTTACGAAAAACATACTATCGATTTGATTCTGATTTTACTATCAACTTCATATCAAGTAGCTAACTGAAGGTTCACGGACTCACTACATAATTACCTTTGCCGATTTTTATCAAAACTTAATCAGGTGTTCAATAAAGAAATGCTTGTCAAATAAAATTTGGTTTCGAGTCGGTAACATAATTTGATCTTGATATATAAGAGATTAAGAAAACATAATTTTCAAAACTGTAGAACTTTTTCTCACTTCTTCATTTCGTTCACTCCAGAGACATCAAACATGAAAAGTTACAATCTTAGAAAAATTTATATTTAAACAAAACCGGCCAAGCGTAAGTTGTACTCGCGCATTAAGGGGAACCCTTATACCATCACAGGTTTCTAGTATGAGTAAGTTTTCATTTATTTTTATTTTTTATTACTTGTTATTATAACGGCCACAGAATACACATTCTGTGAAAATTTCAACTGTCTACCTATTACGGATCATGAGATACAGCCCGCTGACAAAAAGACGGACGGACATTGGAGGCTTAGTTTTTTTTTCAACAGAACCAACAGCATTTTGTAACATTATTGGAATTGGGCCTCCGGCCATCTTCACTCACCTCACTAAATGCAGAAACAGAGCTTCTACTTATGCTGGTCCTGGTCTTCTGTGAGGTCGTGGTAACATCCCGGTTCGAGCCAGCCCGTACGTGCAACAGCAAAGGCTGCCGCGTGGCTTACCACCTAAGAGAATATAATCACTACGTTACTACCACTGTTAAAGTGTACTGTCATATCGTTTGTCACTCAATTTAAAAAAAATAACACCAATAAGTCATAAACTCACCAATAAGAATCTAACTCAATGATAACAATTCAAAAAAAAAATCTAGTCTATGAATGCGAGAGTAGTGACATTACTGACTAAAAAATCTTTTTACTCGGCTGTCAAGGGCAAATTTAAATCACTGTCGTTTATAGCTGTGAGGCCACGATATATATATATATTATATATATATATATATATATATATATATATATATATATATATATATATGTGTAATGAACATCTAAACTAATTTAATGCCATTGCAACTTACATCAGGTCCACTGTAAGTACACTTGTCACTTCAGAATAAAAAAAAAACACGAACACAAAAGCAAAGAACGCCGAACTTAAATATTATACATAAATGTAATGAATCAGCATAATAACATTATCTCTTACAAACTGCCGAAAATCATAAAATAAGCGTGACTGAAAACGGAAGGCTTTTTAACATCGCTTATAGTAAAAGTCTTATGAAGGTTGTAACCATTATGTAATGAAGTGACGTAATAAAAAATGTGTCTGTAAGTTATACGCTCGTAGTCATCTTGTATGAATATTACTTTCTTATAATATGGCTGGGTTATACTTGAGCTTCAACAAGTTTTTATAAGGGACGATAAACGAGCACGTCTCTGTAATGGTTTAAAATAGATTTTTTTTTCATTGTAAAGTATACAAACTCACTCCCACATTGACGCACGTGTTACTACAGTGTGGTCACGCAAACATAGCGAAATGTTGCTCTCAAAGTGTTTGTTGTTTATAACAGGGGTCTAAGGAATATGTATGTAGGCGCGTCTGTAAAATACCGGTTGGATCGAGAGTGAGCGAGAGGTTACGTCACTTTAGTGGAGCGTCATATCGATGGTGGGGAGTTTGAATTGAGGGTTTCTTTTTGCGCCCGAAGCAATTGGAAATGAGCTACCACAGAGGGAGGCAGAAAACGCATTACGCATACCACGATGGCCGGTCCATCGTGGTTATGGGGGACTCACTACCTACAAGGGGAACCTAAGTGATACCCCCTAAAAACTGCCTTAGGGGATTGGCAACCAGCTGTTGAAAGCTTCTTATGCCATATCTAAAGCGACCCTCTTTTGGGAAAAGAGGGCGCAGACGCTAAGTGCTGTTTAGGGTAGTGCCTACGAAGTCTATTGAAATTAATATTTTTTAACTTAATTAGAATTGGCCTGAGCCGCCAGGAGGCAGTTCAGGTCGTTTGACAATTTATTAGGCTGGTCCGAGAGGGTGTTTCTCGGCCTGCGGACGCTATAATGGGAGGGGAGTGGGCTGTATAAGTAACTGCTCACGAATTAATGTGTTATTATGCGACTCTGAAACTTTAAAAAAGTTTTCAGAGAGTTTTTTAATGAATTGTTGGATTGTTGGGATTTCTAAGTCCCGGTGAAGGTCGGCATTACGGACGTACCAAGGTGCGTTCGTAGCTCGACGACAGAAGTGATTTTGAACTACTTGTACGCGTGTAATAATTTTTGAGTCTGCGTGTGCGAATATAGGGGCCACGTAAGTCATTACCGGACGTATACAAACCTTATAAAGGGTTCGCTTATTTCTTAGAGGACATTTACTATGTCGGCCTAACATACTGTTAAGCCTACCTAGATAAAACGTGCTATACGTATTACTCTTTTGACATGAGGCTCGAAAGTGAGCCTATAGTCAAGGGTAACACCTAAATATTTAGTGACATATGCCATGGGACAGGGGGTCCCTAGCATTCGTATATGTGGAGTATTTTTCTTGTTTTTATTACGGCGTCTTTAATAACGAATTGAACTGCGGGGCTCTTCTCCGGGTTCACATCGATACGCCTCTTTGGAACCAATCTCCTAGGTCATCAACTGACTTTTGGACCTTGTTCCTTGCGGAAGATAGCATATGACTTGTTGCAGTATAGAGCAGTGTCATCTGCGAAGAGTGAGAGCTGTACACCATTTGACGGGATCGGGATGTTGTTGGTGTAAAAGATGTACAGGAGGGGAGCTAGTACCGATCCCTGAGGAACACCAGCTTTAATGGGGCGCTGAGAGGATAACGTACCTTCGTATCTAAAACGAAAGGTACGATGTTGTAAGTAAGAGGCCACGAGACGTACTAGACGATCGGAGAGTCTCTGTATAATTTGAATATAAGGCCTTCGTGCCAGACTCGGTCGAAGGCTTTGGCAATGTCGAAAAAGACCGTGATTGTCTTTTGTTGACGTGGATAAAAACCGCTGAGGATATATTCCACAATGCGGTGTGAACTTGTTGGGGACAGGAGTGTTTCGCTCGGAAACCAATTGATGGGGGAATGATAAGAGGGTCACCGTCTGTGGCAAACAGATGGCGCCTCATGCGATTTTGAATGACTCTTTCAAAGAGTTTGCCCATGGCCTTGAGGAGGCTCAATGGGACGATGACTAGAGGGGAGGTTAAGAGGCTTGCCTGGCTTGGGAATACCAATGACAGTTGCCTCTTTCCACGTAGTGGGAAAGTGACTAAGATTGAAGCAGGCGTTTAAAGATAATAGATAATAGGGTTACACCTGCTCTGGGAAGTATTTAAGGGCTTGGTTGGATATGCCATCCGCGCCCGGAGCCTTTTGGTCTTAAGTCCTTTGATGAGGGATGAGATCTCATCATTGGACACGGTGATAGGTTCAGAGGTTGTGGGGGATGAGTCCCGGCGGCGGATCTCATCCTCCACTTCTGAATATGTGAGGGGTCGACACGTTGAGAGCTAGGAGAGCATTGTGCGGCAATGCTGTCTGCAAAGCACTCAGCCTTTTCATGCTCCTCGAAGGCAACCGTCCGGCGGCGGGAGGAGAGGGGGAGTGTAAGTTATAGCGTCTATACGGAGGGCTCTAGCCATCTGATAGTACGCTGTATGAGAGGGAGATATATTCTCCATGAGTTCACTCCTTTGGAGGGTCTCGAATTCGGATAGGCATAAACGGAGTTTTCGTTGAAGACGATTAGCCGTATGCCTATATTCGGGGGTGGGATATAGCTGCTCTCCGGAAAGCAGCTTTTAATGTTGGTAATATGCAGGGGAAGCCCACTATTATTAGCAACAACTGGGACGACCCTTTCATTCTCCTTAAGGGAGGATTTAATAAGGGTTGAAAGTGAATCGACCGCGGTGTCGATTTTTCGGGACTGTCTAAATCTAAGTCCAACGATAAGTAATTAGGGGAGTCCTGTGAGTCCATAGCTTTAGCTAGGGACTCCTTGAAACCTTCCAGTTAGTGAAGGTTTCGTGGTTAATAGGGGTGGCTGATGGCCAAGAATAAGAGAGACCGGTCGGTGATCGGATCCTATATCGTCTAGTGTCTCAATAGACCTGAGGTTGAGTGAAACTCCTTTGAGTAACGCAAAATCTATTACATCTGGGTTGTAATCGGTGGCATCTGGATAATGAGTTGCACCGAGAGGACTGAGAACGGTTAGGTCAAGAGACTGTGTTATATCAAGCAGTATCCTGCCACTAGAGGTGATATTGCGGCATGTCCATTCAGTATGCTTAGAGTTAAAATCTCCAAACATAATGCCTGAATTGCCTAGAGATGATATGGCCTCAAAATCATCTTTGAGGGGGAGGATTCCGGGGGGAATGTAACAGGAGGCTATGACTAAAGACTGATGTCCCGTCATAGCTAACCTGCATATCGTTGCTTCCATATTGGTAAGCTGCGGAGTATCAATATGAGAGCAATGTAGTGACTTCTTGTAATAAATGGCCAAACCGCCGCCTCGGCGATCGGGCCTGTCATTACGAAGAAGAGAATAATTATTAATTGAAAGGCCTATAGTGTCCTTAGATTTTAAGAATGTTTCCTGTAAGAGGAGGATGTCGGCTTCGCGATCTCGAATGAAGAGCCTAAGCTCTGGGAGGTTATTTCGCATCCGCGAATGTTAAATGAAATAAGCGATAACCCTTTAGGCTTGATACTACCGTGCTTTATAGGCAGAGCAGAAGGCTCTGTCATTGTAAGTTAAGTTAAGTTAAGTTAACTTAACTTACAACGAACGCAATAAATTATTGTGCTCTACTAGAGCCAAAAAACGGTCCTGTGGGGACCTAGCAGCGCGCAATTTGCTTGCTAACACTGAGATTTCATTTACGTCGACGTTCCTTATCACGGCGTAAACCGTGTTAAGGTCATCGGCGATTGTAGGCTGCTTCTGCTGCGGAGCAGAGGTAGCCTGTTGTGAATCGGCCTTTTTAGGGCCCCAGGGAAAAACTGGAGCGTGTGATGGCTTTGTGAAGCCCGGAGGTGGCCTAAGCGGCGCCTGTGGTGGTCTCGGGGGACCCTGAGGGGGTCGCGCAAAGCTCTGAGACGGCTGCGATACGCTCTGACGGGGCTTCCGAACATATAATGCCGGAAATGAACGGTCATTTACCGGCGGCGGGACCTGTCTGTATACGGGAATGCGAGGACGAGGAGCTCACGGGCATCCTCTGTAGCTTGCCGGGTGTCCTGTCTGCTGGCACAGGACACACGCGGGCGGGGATATGGCATCTTTAGGCCGGGGACACTCTTAAGTGATGTGAGGGTCCCAGGCACTTAACGCACATGGGTGGGGCGGAGCAATTGGCCACCGCGTGGCCGTATAGTTGGCAGCGGTGGCACTGCGCCGGAAAACCGCGCCTATGCGGTGGCTCAACTCTCACTCCAGACAAGCCGCACACAGTACGCACTTGCCGAAAGATAGTTTTTGCCTCCGGTACGTTGGCTAATATGACTAGGACTAATGAGTACCTTAGCCCTGTCCTGCTGTGCATTTTATGCACAGCCTCAACGGAAATCCTTGTGACTTAAGGTCATCAAGAATCTCCTCGTTCGATAGTTCATATGGACACCTCGAATGACGGCCCTGACTTTACGCTCTTCCGGAAGAGCATATGTGTGGTACGACACACGTTCATTGATGAAAAGCCTTGTTAGGCGGCGAACATCGTCTAACGTATTGGGTAAAATTTTGATCGCTACGCCGACGTTCGTAGCCAGATCGTATTTGATTTTTGAGTGATAACAAATTTTGCTTAATCGGGTAAATTCTCCCTTGTCTCTCAAAAGGACAGGGGCGGGGACTTGTTTTTCGCGAGTTTTGGCGCGCATCGTGAGGCCGGTTTGGTTGACGCTGACATGTCTAACGACATCAGGTGGGTCGGGGCAGCGGCGGGGGCTGCGGAGGTAGACGCGGCATCGGCGGGGGCTGCGGGGCTAGGGGGGCGGTGGGCGAACAGTTTTTAGCAGCGCGCTTCGCTGCGCGCTTCGACAATACCGTTGTATATGACTCGTGCGAGGCACTGGTGTCATCGAGTCAGAGGACTCCGATGTCCTGGTGCTTGATTCGGCGGCGGACCTCTTCGGGAGGCAAACACTGACGATGTCGACGCGGAGTCGGAGTGAGAGCACTCCATATCTATCTCTAGCTGGGGCGAACGAGTTCTGGGACTCTAGGTGAGCCGCTATCACGGGCGGCGGATGCTCGCCTTACGGGCGGAGTAAGCCAGAAGGGCTAGGGCAGCAAGCCATCAATAGGTGTCCATCCTATTGATGGCGTCTATCAGGGACGATTTTAAGTCCTGAGTGGACATGTTGACTAAATTAATTTTAAACTAAAAGAACTATTTAAAAACTACTCGGTAGGGCGTGGGATCACCGCACTGAAAGTACGGGACGTTCAAATACTCCGAAACTGTCCCCTGTCCTGAAAAGGACAGGGTCTTGCTCTGAAGAGCAAGAGACGTATCTCAAGAAACAATATAATATACACGTTATATATACTACACAAATAATTATAATAAGTAATAAACGTATAAAGTACTAGTGTACTGCAATATAAAAAGCGTTCAGTCAGACCTCCCCGACCGAAGGCGGTGGGGTAAGAACTGAGAGTTAGCTACTAAACACTCACCGAGCTTCAGCGCTATATAGCCCTAACACTGAGGAGTGCGATTCGCGGGACGGGGGGCACTAACGTTGGGACGTTAGACGCGCGGACTACCTGAACAACCGCTCGCGAGCGACGCCACAGGCTAGATGAATTGAGGGTATTTAGAGAACCACCTTGCACTCGTTTGTGCAGTATTAAGTTCAGTGTCGGTGCAGAACGCGATAGATTCCGCATAAGTCATTCAACGAGTGAAGTCTTTCTACGAGTGCTAAGATAGTGTCGTAATTCTGTTCGTGGTAGTAATTCTTCTAATGCAGGTAAGGAGGATGGTGTTCCTGAGAGGCTGTCCTGGGTTACACTGAGATAAGTAGTGTTGCTGTTGGTTTGCATACTTTGGTGTTATCATGTAATTACGTACCACACGTTACACTGGTGTGTGGTTGCGGCGGGGACGGACTTTTATGCTATATCGCAATCGCTATATTTTATGTCTTGACGTATCACTTTCAAATCTTCGTTTCGCATATTGTTTGTAAATAAACAGTCCTCGACACAGGAGATAATTTCTTCGAACGGAAATCATGTTGTGTTAAGAGTATGGCGAAATGAAAGCCCTTGAATAATACTCTAATTTTTGCATCATCCAGCGTTTGTTTTGACAAATTGTAGACCGCGTTAATCTATGACCCGTGTTTGTGGTCAACTGTTGCGTTTCGTTCTGACATTGACACAGATGTTTGACATTTAATTTGGTCGTTAACTTTTGATATTTTACTATATGTTTGTTTTCGCATTCGTTATATTTATTAATTTCTCGTGAATTTAACGTTTCCATGCAAATATAATAATCTAAAGTCATTAAAACTGCCTTTAACTCACTGGATGATGTGTCTATGGATTCGGAGCAATTTTTTTGGATTACCGTTCGTAATAACTTTTTACTTGCCTGATTTAAGATCTTAGCGCTTCCTCGAATGTCCTTTTTGGTCATTGAGTTATATGTACTACGTACTAGAGGAGACACCTCAACTTGATTGTTTGTAACACGCGTTAGAGTGCGCGCTCTTAAACTCAGTCTGTTTCAAGCGGTTGCTGCAAGTTTGAGTGAAGAAATATTTTTAAATTAATATGCCTTCGTGTGCATTGAGACACTGTTCAAACAACTCGAGAAATATTAATAAAAGTCAAGGAGTGACTTTTCACCAGTAAGTTCAACATATTATTATCTTTAAAACACGCTTAATTTAATTATATTTTATTAACTGCAACGTATACGGGAATGTCAAAAGAGTAAAACATTTTTATGCGCATACTTAACACTATTGACGTATAATTTTAAGTAATTATGGACAGTAAATATTAATATATAATCACGGTAGGAAATGTTAATGCATTAAAATTAATAGTTTTTATTATTATTTGGATTTAAAGGTTTCCTGAATCAAAAAAAAAAGAAAGAGAATCATGGATCAAAGGACAATGTCCAAAATCGCCCTGTGTAATAAAAGCATCGGACATACACGATAATTCATTTTCTATTTTATTATGTTAGTTGCAAATACTTTTATAACACGGACTAGCTGCATGAAAAAATGAACATTAAAAAGTATTCTACTCGACTAATAATATAATCGCCGCCATCTTTGCCAAACATCATGTGGTGTCGAAAAATGATTAGGGATGCCCAATCGATTGTAATCGATTTTTGAATTTAATGAAATACATTTTGAATTTATTTCAAATAAAGTTTCAAAAAGAAGCTGCAATAAAAATATAAAATTACCATTTCTTTATATTCTTTTAATTATTCCCTAAAAGTGTAATTTAAAAAACCTACTATGCCTAATGAATGAGGTCATACTCGATTTTGAATAGGTAGTTAGAATAATGCTTAAGAAAAATATTCGTAAAAATAATTATTCAGGATTTTCTAACGACCATTTAGAAAGGATTGTATTTTACGTCTTACTAAAGGATAACTTACGAGTTTACAAGAATTAATATTAAAAAAAAAACACTTAACGTTACTGCATTAATTATAAATGTGTTCTTTAAAAAGAGCAATATTGTAGACTAGATACAGACGTTATTATTAATATTGTTACAAATGTGGAAGAAGTACAGACGTACGTGTTATTATAAGTAAAGTAGGATATTGTCATACTTGTTATGTTATTAATATTATTGTATGACAAAATATGATGTATGATATGATGTGTGTTTGTAATATATTGCTATAATAAATCTTAGGAAATAATCACAATTCGTATCGTATTTGGCACTCCTATTTTTGATGTCACTAAATGGTCACTTGTCAGTATCTCAAAATCGATTCGAATCGAACATACTTGAATCGAGTCTCGATTAAATTAAGCATTAAGAGATCAATTTTTATCAATCGCGACATTTTCAAACATGCCTAATATAGACACAGAACATTATTGACGATAATTTACCGTAAATACAAATAATTGTATAGAAACATAATTAAATTAATAAATATAATATCACGTTGTATTTCTCAGAGAGTAGAGGTGTATAGTACTGTTATGTTATACGTCCCATGTAATAGAGGGTGCGCGTATTGCCAAACACCGGAGACAAATCCAGACTCCGTGCTACTACTAGGAACATCAAGTTATAAAAACCCAATAATAAATTATCGGACCCTGGGATTGAACCCAGAATAGAACAGCTTTTCTGTCTGTCACAAGGAACAGATGTTCCAATTATGCAAAATTAATCCTTGAATCATTTGAAATATTCTTGAATAACTCCAATTCGAGAGGTTTTTGGATCGATTCATTGAATCGATGGAGTGTTCGAAGTCGATATTAGGACATCGAATAAGGATTCTTCAGATCTATATCGATCTGGAAAATCGATTATTTTGTTATAAACAATCGGTTAAACGATTTAAAATTGACATGCCTACTTTATACTGTCATATTTCACTCTGTCAAAATTACATTGGTTGGCGTCGTTTGCTCTTTGTAATTGTATCGGTGTTTTGGTGACTTTCAGGACTATATATTGAACATTACGACTTGGCTATTTTAACAGACTCTCATTGCTTTCAAGAACGACTTACCTTGCTGTGATTTTCTGAACTGTGCACTCGTACTACTTAAACGATAACCTAGCATTCATAAACGGACTTACGCATACGCAATGGAAAGCGTACTTTGTGTAAATTGCGGCTCTGCTGGTGGCTCAATGTTGTTAAAAGATGAACAGAGAAGCAATCGTGCAATATTGATGTCATTTCATCGTTGTACGCAGAACCATCGGTTCCTGCGCCCATGTTATGACCATCATATGGTACTTGAGCTTTACGAGACATCAAAATAATATTGACATCCCTGCACAGTTTTTAGACAATATTTTAATTTTCAATTAAGAAGATGAACAATATACATGAAATTAATCTGTGTTTTATTTCTAATTCAAACATAATAAATTAATGTATTTGTAAAAACAACTTATACTACCAATTAGGTGCTAAGTCGGTAAGGCTGGTTTCATAGTCACGCGTTTGAACAGCGCCGTCCAGACGCATACGCTTGCAAATGCACTAGATAGTAGTCGATAATATTCACGCTGTTCGACGGCATGTCTAGCGACGTGACTGGAACCAGCCTAAATCCTATACATTTTGGTACTAGGTATCTTACCGTACCGTATATGCTAATGACAACATCTAAATGCTATAAACATACATTTTTATTTTTACATTAATACACACAAACATTATCTTTCATTTCGAAACCAATTCTAAGAAAGCAGGTTTGTTAACTAGATTCTATGCATTTATAAGTTGCACTTACACACACTTCGGCTTTAGAACAAAAACTGCATACCTAATTATTTATCTAGATAGGCACTAAAAATAGCTAAATGTTTTAGTACATCGTTTTTCACTTTGTTAAAAATCACCGGAGCTATGAAATACCGTAATATTCGTGGTTAACCTCAAAATCTGATACTTTTTTTGAAATATATCTTTAATGCAGCTAGTCCGCTATAAAATAAGATCATATATGAATTTACTAATGATCGACAATAAAACACATAATTTTCCGATGCTCTTGGTTCCAGGGCGAACAATGTATGGGAGCAGAGCAATGTCCTTTGTTCAGAAGAATCGCAGCGAAGAAACTTGGTTACCGTCAGATTATTCACGCATATGTTCCGTACATTTCAAAGAAAACAACGAATACTTCACTAAAACAGGAAGAGTATACTTAAAGAAATCTGCAGTGCCATGCGATAACGTAATTATATTATTATATAATATTGCTGGGATTTTTGTTTTATTTTATGATTAGATGACGAACGAATTTTTGTAAAGTGTAAATTCAGTATATTTACGGGACTTAAGAGAGGCGGTACCCTCGGCGCACGAGTCATACTAGTATATGGCGGGTTTTTAATACTGTAACGCTAGAATTTTTACAGGCTTCCCAGATAACTAGTATCTTTTTTCAGCCAACAAAATGTGGTGAACAAGAAGTATTAGAACCGTTGTCTGAATCAGTAAGCAGTTTAAATTCCATTTTTGATAGTCCGATAAAAATTGTACTCAAAAATAAATTACGAAGAATTACGAGAAATTTTGAGAAAATACAAAGAGAAAATATTTATTTACAGATAAATGTAATTCTTACCAATATAAAAATAAATAATATATTATAATATAAATGTATATTTTTATATTTTACGTGTTTACCTTTTAAAATATCATTAAAATATAATTGTGACTATAATAATTAGTTAGTGACTATAGTAATATTATATTAAATTAGCACATATGCAAAATAAATATAACAATAAAAGAATTGTACACGATATAGTTAACAATACAATATAAATAAAAAAATATTACATACTGATCATTCTACCTTAGTATACCTAATCTATGATAACAAAAACTGACGGCGCAGGCGCAACGCGCTTATATCAACGGCGCATGCGCGACTCTACTATCTCCCGCGCATGCGCGAAGACATAGAGTAGCGCACATTTTTTGTTTGGAATAGCTTCTCTAGTACGTAGTAAACTTAACTCAATGTTTTTGGTGGATATTTTGACACATGTAGGAATGAGATTATGGTTTCAGCAACTCTTCAAGAAATTTAAGGCTGTTAGATACCTTGCGCGCTTGGTCATGCAATCTTCTAAACGGCGAATTTTACTTGCAATTACCAGTCCGTACTGGTTTACATAATGATTTTTTATATTTACGCGAACACTACACATTTAAATAAAACTAGTTTATGGATCTCATCGCGTATATTAATTTATTTTATATCACTGAAGTTTCGAGCACACAAAGACCCAACAAATAACACACTTAAGACAACTAGTGACCTCATAAAGAATCACTCCGATAAATTAAATCTGAACGTTAAATCGATAATACCTACGTGTGCCAAGCCACCGAAGTTGTATGGGTTACCATAAATATACAAGCCCAATGCTCCATTACGTTCCATAGTGATCCAAATCGATTCCCCGACATACAGATTGGCTCAACACTTAGCGAAAATATTCTCACCGCTCAGGGGACATACAAGAGCACACGCAAAGGATACTTACCATTTTGTCAGCGTGATTAAAGACCTACATCTCGCTGACAATGAAACTATGGTCAGTTTTGATGTGCAGTCTCTGTTCACGTGTTTACCTGTAGAAGATTTCATCTCAATTGTAACTAGGAAACTAGAGGAAAACAACATGCCAGCAGAATATGCAGTATTACTCAGAAATTGCCTTACATTTGGCTATCTATTGTAGAAGGAACAGTTTTACAAGCAAGAAGATGGTGTGGCGATGGGCTCACCTGTATCTCCCATTGTCTCCGATATATTCATGGAAGACTTTGAGGAGAAAGCCCTGCTTACTTTCTCCGTCAATCCAAGATTCTACAAGTGGTACGTAAACGACTCTTTCACAATTCTACCTTTAGATAAAGTAACTACATTTTAGACCATCTTAATTCCATAAATTCTAAAATTCAGTTCACAATGGAGTTAGAGGCAAACAATTCTTTAGCTTTTCTAGATGTGTTAGTAAATCGGAATCCTGATAACAGCTTGAGCCACACTGTGTATAGAAAAAAGACCCTTACAGATAGATATTTAAACAGTGATTTTCATCACCATCCTTCACAGTTAGTTACCGTGCGTAAATCTTTGCTTCAGAGAGCACGAGGGATCTGTGACAGTAAATAACTGGCCACCGAGCTCCAACACGTCAAGCAAGTTTTGCACGACAATAAGACGTAGGCGCGGGACGAAAATCCCACGTCTACGTCACAGTGAATGAGTGAAGCCGGTTACAGTCGATCAAGTGCCTGCTGTACTGCCATTTATCAGAGGTGTCACTGAGAATATTGAATACATCTTGAAACATGCTTCCATTAAAACATATTTCAAGCCGCCGAAGAACATTAATCAGTTTTATCATCAGTCAAGTGTTATGTCCCTCTGGAAGATGCAGGAGTGTACAAGCTTGATTGTGAAAGCGGTCTCTCTTATATAGGACAAACTAAAACATCAATAAAAACCCGCATTAAAAACACATTGCTGATGTAAAGAATTGACGCTCTGGGAAGTCTGCAGTCTGTGAACACGTACATGATCGCCCCCGTCCGTATATTAGATTTGATAAACCACAAATTCTCGCTAAAGAACACCGATTCCTTCCAAGTATGATTCGCGAGTCTATTGAAATTAAAAATAAAACATCCTAATTTCAATAGAAAAGATGGCTGGGTGCTATCATATGCTTGGGATCCTATAATTAATAAAATTATATCCCAAACCAAGCATACAACGGCAAGACTTCAAGATACTGTAAGTTCATAGTGCGTAGATCGGATTTTTTTTTATTTGGAGGTAGCCGTGGTTAACTATGACATTCGCTTTCAGACGTCAAACACCTCCGTCCCCCCGTGACCATGGGTGTTGTAAAGTGCTCGAAATATCGGGAATATAAAATAATTTAATATACACGATAAAATCCGTAAAACTTGTTCTACTTAAATCAACTGTATGCTCTTTTTCTGTATATATGTTACGCGATACCTTTGTCAATTGTGAACCAAATTTAATTATTCTATTTTTACTAAATAAGGTACTAGGGGTAGTCTTATTTAAATTTGGAGAAAAAATTTAACTCTTAAGAAGAATATATCGACTAATTTGGCGTTATATTAAAGATAGGCCAGATTAAGTGAACCCTTAGCAATGTACGCGTAGGAATATGGATATAAAGAAGGCGAGAGAGGCGTGTCAGGATCGTGCTACGTAGAAATCCGTAGTCTCTGCCTACCCAGGTGACAGGCGTGAGTATTTCAAAATTTATAAATAATTTATTAAAGGTAAAATAAAAAAAAAATAATAGAATAACAGCATGGAAAACTCGCTTAGTTGACGCAGAGCGACTAAACATCGCAATAATAAAATGAAAATCCGTTCGAGGGAGTGAACGAGATGCCTTACGGTTCACTTGCTATACGTGGCTATAGTTCGATATCCTTTTTTCCCTGAAGGGATTCAATTCTATTATTTTACTCATTGTAATACAGTTATGTTATTTTAAGATTCTTCTACTAGATATGTATATATATATATATATATATATATATATATATATATATATATATATATATATATATATATACTAGCTGACCAGGCAGACGTTGTTCTGCCCTTTCCGATCGACCATTTGCTTTCCCAAAAAAGCTTTCCTGAAATTAGCAATAAAAAAATGAGGGTCACTTATCGGGATAAAAACTATCCTATCTCTCAAGTTGGACCAAACTGCACATAGTCTGCAAAGTTTTTTGAAATCGGTTCTATTTGTTGAATACTTACAGCAACACGTGTAGGTTATACTACTAAATTGTAGCTTATATTAAACGTTTGCATTTTAACATAGCGCCATCTATTAAATATTTACTCAATCCAGTCAACAGATATTGTCATCTGACAGAATCGTTTGGAGCTAACAGATAATCGTGACTGTCAAATAATAGGCTAATAATTTTCAATAAAATAATATTGTATTGCGACTATAAATTAAGATGTAAGCTATCCTATCTTTTAAGTTGGACCCAACTGCACATTGACCAAAAATTTCATTGAAATCAGTTAGTAGTTTAGGAGTCCATCGCGGACAAACAACGTGACACGTCCTTTTTTATATAAAGATATATCCACTCTCTCTAACCCCTCCAGTTTCCTAACACTACATTTCTGAACGTGGTAACCGAGGAAAATGAAAGAATACATATGCAGCTGAATGTATGTACGTGGTAGAGCCACGCTGCAGCTATATTAATAGTATAGTTGTAGCACAAATGGGTCGGCTCGACCAGGGATGGACCACGCTCTCACAGAATACCAGCGTTAAATAGCAGCTTAACTTTGTCGTGGTTCGTATGGTGAGTGTAGAGAACCGGCGATCCTTTATACTGGTAAAGGGGCATTCCATCTTAGTCCTCACGGGCGAAAACGTATCTGCATTTTCATTCTTTATTGAGGATAGATGTAGATGTCTATGGGTCACAGCAACCACTTACCATTAGGTGGACTGTGCTCGTTTGTTACCCTATCCTTTGAATAAAACTACTCTTACGTAGTTACGTTTAATTATCCTATTAAAAAATACCCTATCCTATAAAAAAAATCTTTGAATTGCGGTCGCTAATTCAGCTGCCGAGTGTTGCAACCATGGTAAATATTTCCCCTGTTAATCTAATAGGGGAGATTTATATTCAAGAGTCGACTTAAGGTTATGGCGCAAGTAAGTAATGAAAAGTAATACATAATAATTAGCTATGATTTGCGTGACAATAAAATGTGTGTCTTATCTAGTTTGAAGAGCACCTTCCTCTCTTTCCCAATGAGGGCTAATAATCTTCCACTCACTAGATGTCGTTAGTTTTGACTGAGGTAAAGTTTTTTGTTACACAGTGGCAGTTAATTGAGAAATTAGTTTAAAACAATAGCTTATCATTATCTAGAATATAATATCAATACGCAACACAATGCGTCTGTGGTTTGATTTTTAATTTTTTTGCACTTTATAACTCTTTTTACAAAAATCGGCTTTTAGTTATATTCTATAGTTTAGTTTATTCATTTTTAATGTAACTAATATAAAATATAACTAACAATACAAAAAGAAACTTAAATATTTTACCTCACTGTAAAGTAGCGCCGCCCTGGTTGCAGAAAAATTCGTGGATGCCCTCATTACGTGCACTGTGACTGCCACTACTACACCCAACACCACTACACTAGGAAAGATAGATCAAAAGTTGACAAGTGCGTCGTCTCTAAATGAGGCATATTCAGGATCATTAGACTCTGCGGGGGATAACGGCTAATGGATGATATACTTACGACATAACTTTGACATCTTTAAGTTTTCAATTTAAAAAACTGTATTTTTAAATAACAGTCTATAATGCCCTTCAGCCAGTCTCATCGTAGGCTAGTCATCTGCGCGGGATAGGATTATAGTGGCAAGGTATATACGCAAGTACAGGTGCACTCTCTATTTCTTAACTGTCAAAGTCCGACACGACCGTTGAGAGAGCAGACATAGGACCACGTGTATACGCAAGTACAGGTGCACTCTCTATTTCTTAACTGTCAAAGTCCGACACGACCGTTGAGAGATCAGACATAGGACCACGTGTATACGCAAGTACAGGTGCACTCTCTATTTCTTTCCTGTCAAAGTCCGACACGGCCGTTGAGAGATCAGACACAGGACCACGTGTATACGCAAATACAGGAGCACTCTTTTTTTCTTTAATGTCATAGTCCGATACGACCGTTGAGAGATCAGACACAGGACCACGTGTATAAGCAAGTACAGGTGCACTCTCTATTCCTTTACTGTCATAGTCCGACACGACCATTGAGTAATCAGACACAGGACCACATGTATACGCAAGTACAGGTGCACTCTCTATTCCTTTACTCTCATAGTCCGACACGACCGTTAAGAGATCAGACACAGGACCACATGTATACGCAAGTACAGGTGCACTCTCTATTTCTTTACTGTCATAGTCCGACACGACCGTTGAGAGATCAGACACAGGACCACATATATACGCATGTACAGGTGTACTCTCTATTCCTTTACTGTCATAGTCCGACGCGACCGTTGAGAGATCAGACACAGGACCACATGTATACGCAAGTACAGGTGCACTCTCTATTCCTTTTCTCTCATAGTCTGACACAACCGTTGAGAGATCAGACACAGGACGAACGGTTTTACTTGCATGCCAAAGGACGAGGATGTAATACCGCCTACTTCCTCACTCCGGGCTATGGAGAATTTTTTGAGAAAAAACACCCAATACTAATTTTGTTCTGATCTGGGATTCGAACGCAGAACCCGATGATCGACAATCGCGGTTATAACCACTAAACCAATGAGGCAGTCATAAACACTGTATTGAGTTCAAATGAGCTGTGATGCTAAACGCTCGCTGTAAATTTTACAGTACGTGAGCAACGGGCCCGGGTGGGATCCACGGCGATACCAATGAAATTATTAATTGCAAAAATTTCATTAACCAATATACCATGTATTTCACGGTAAAGAAAAATATCGCGAGGAAACTAGCATGGCTGAGAAATTAAAAAAAATATTTCGATAATATGTGAAGTTGATATATGAGGCACTTCCCTGTCCTAAAACATTGTTAAAAATGAGGGTAGGTCTGTATACAAGAGTAACACTTAAATAGCCTGTAACTTTTACTTTATATACAAAACTAGTGAGCCGACTCGGATTCGCTTGTGTAGGATATATTACCGTTACTGTCATAGCATATTAAAATCCACTGCTAAAAATAGGCCTCCGCATAGACTGCCTCATAAGGCGAATATTTGCTATAGCTGCCACGCTTGGCAACCGCAGTTATTTTTTTATTTTTAGTCCTTATTAGGAAGACGTTGCTGCCCATCTCCTGATTTGTTTCCCTTTGTCGCCTCACACCATTTCCACGGGATGAAGGTAGGAACTATTAATGTGGTGTTATTTAGATTTAGGATATTTTTTTCAAAAATAAGTAATAAATAAGTTTTTCGGATGAAATATATTCTTGATCCCTCCTGGAATTTTGCTCTATTTGTTGATAAAGTATTATCACTATCAGTTCAGCTATTCCGAAGATTAGCCAGGACATACAGGCAAAGAAACAATAGTTTTTAAATTGTTATTTATGTTGTTGTTTTGTACGTGGAGCCATGCTGCAGCTATATTAGGAGTATAGTTATAACACGAATGGGTCGGCTCGACCAGCGAAGGGCCACGCTTTCACAGAATACCTGCGTAAAATGGCAGCTTAACACTGCTGTGTTTCGTATAGTAAGTGTAAAGAACCGGAGACCCGTTTTACTGGAAAAGAGGCATTCCATCTTAGTCCTCACGGGTGACGACGCATCTGTATTTTGATTCTTCATTGAGGATAAATGTAGATGTCTATGGGTCACAGACACCACTTATCATCAGGTAGACTGTGTGCTCGTTTATCACCCTATCCTATAAGAAAAATGTCGTTATACCATTAAAATAACCCCAGAGCTTAATAGAAGACAGTAAATTCAACATTACAGACATACACATCAATTTTATCTATAAAGTATAGATTACACACACGAGTAGAGACAACGCCAAAAATGTATTCTGACCAAAGCACGAATGTGTCAGCCCGAGAGGGGAAGGACGACGTTCTCACAGAATTTCAAAGTGAATTAGCATAATACAGTTGCCTTTTCTATGACAAGAACCAGAAAATCTTGCTACTGGTAATAAAATATTCTGTCTTTGTTTACATGATTATTTTTACTGTCACTTCGTGGGGAGGATGTCTAGTGCTGCCCAAAAATAAGGACTCTCCACAAAAGTACGCCTTCTCGTATTTACAAGCTTTTTGCAAAATATATTGGGGCTGATAGGGCACGATCCACTTTAAACTTTTCAATATTTCTTTGTTGAAGCAGAAAATGTGCAATTTTTTAGTAATAATTGTTACTCGGTTTTTTGGGTATCTTTTGATGTTAGAAGCAATTAAAAATGATTTGCTTAATTGACACATTTTTTTATAGAAAGAGGGTGTCAAACGAGCATCCTCAATTAAGAATTAAAACTCAGATGTGATGTCACCCCTGTGGACTAAGAATGAATTCCTCACTTCCAGTAAAAGGTATCTCTAGTTCTCTACCCTCACCCTACGAAACAAAGCAGCATTAATCTGCTTTTTTACGTTGGAATTCTGTTGAGCCTGGTCGTACCCTGGTGGAGCCTACCCATTCATTCTACAACTATAATATAGCTATACCATGGCTCTACCACGTTTTTTTATTTAAAAAATAACGTTACCCCCACACTAGGATATTTTCCTGTATCGTGGAGGCAGTTAAACAAAAATAAATTTCACGAGGACAAACATCCAAACCCGCAACAATTATTTGTAGGCCATACAAATATTTGTTCCGTGCGGGATTCGAAGCCGCGGCCCCTGCGCATAAACTCATTGCTAAGCCACTGCGCCACGGATCCGTCAACCACGACTAAGTAAAAACTTTGTGTAAAAAGGCCGGCTTGCTGTATTTAATTACGTTATTAGTATCTATTTTCATTCAATTGCTTCAATTAATTAATAATAACCGATTATTCTAAACAAAGGCAAGAGCTAATTAAGTAGTAATTAGCTCTTGCCTTTAGATTAGTCAGAATCATCCCCGCTTTGTTGTCAGACATTTGATTAGAAGGGATATTACGTCTGTCTATCCTTCTATTTTGATACGTTACAAAAGAAATTATATCATTGTCTGAGCGAAATGGAGCTTGACACAAATTTGGATCATTAATAACAATGTCACATATTATGCAGGTTATGGATATTCATAAAAGAAATAATTAGTTTCAATAAAAAAACTGACTTCAAAATGGCGGTGTTTCAAAAAGTTGGTGTCTTACAGTCCACTGAACTGAACTCACCGTCCATTTGCTGGTAAGTGGCTACTGCAGTACATCTACTTTACTACTATTGACAACGTCTTTGTTATCAAGCGCGACAATGAAACTAAATTTTGATTTCATGGCACAGCTTTCACTTACCACCAAGTGAACTGTGTGCTCCAGTGACGAACGTCTTTACTTATATAAAAATACCAGACTTTTTAAATTGAAGTGACAAACGATCTTGCAGTCTACCTATTGGCAAGCGGCTGCTAGTGCATCTGTCTTAGGTTGAAGTTTACTGCAGTACATAGACATGCAGTCAACTTCAAACTAAGACAGCTACAAATGTGTTGTCACTTCTGAAGACTAAGATGGAATGCCCCTCAGCCTATACTAGCTCTCTATACGCTTTAGACGGGAACACAGCAGTGCAAGCACTGTTATTTGACGGCAGAAGTACATAGTTAACAGAGTGTTACCTACTAAGACAGACTATTAGATAAAAAAGAAATCCTATGGCTAAAGTAAGAGGAAGAAGAAGTAAATACTAGCACAAACTTTATTAATGTTATGAGATATATTTCATTAAGTAAATGTTTTATTTCCGCAGCGTATTTCATTTTTATAATTTTTCATGAACATTTTATTCGCAACGAGTGATTCTGCTGGATGCGGAGTTGCATACTGATGCTTGACTCTAATTGGGAACTGAAGTAAAAACCGAAGTAGTTTTGTTTTTACTTACGTTTCGGCATATTATTATTTAATTGTATATAAAATATTTATTGCAATCCCTTAAAAACAAAGATACAACAGGCGGACTTAATGCCTAAAAGTACTTTCTACCAGTCAACCCATGGAGTGATAAGAATTTGACACAGATGTAGTCATCAATTAATATTATTTAATAATTACTTATAATTAGATAATATTTGAAAATTATTATTATATAATTATTGAGTCAAAAAACGTACTTGTAGTATCTACGTCAAAATATTACGTTAATTTTAAATACGTTCTTTGTACTTTCAATATTTTATTACCCTCTCAACTGTTGTAAGATTAATACAATCGTCCAAGAACACATTCAAGTTGCATTATTTTAAAACTTCCATAAACTCCCGAACAGGTGCTTGTATACATACCCTCATTTATTTTGTGCTTAATTTGATAATAATGCAGTTTGCAATTTTTTTATGATATTAAAATTTAAAGTAGCGTTACTATATACGTCCCACTTCTGGACACATTTTCTACCGACTTCAAAAAGGAGACGGTACTCAAATCGACTGCATGTATTTTGATAATGTGTGTTAGCTCATAACTTTTTACTGGGAGAACCGATTTCGATGAATCTTTTTTATTTGAAGGCTGGTGCTTCACGTGTGGTTCCTTATAAATTTTCTCAAGGTCTGACCAATAGTTTTTTGAGTTATTCTTAATAATTTATATTGAAGTAGGTTGTACATAATTTTAAATATTAAATTATTCCTTTAATTTTGAGAACGTCATTAAGCAATTATATCGGCGAACTATTCCAGAGTTGGTGGATTTGGCATGTTTACGAATACGTTTTTTTTTTGTTAATTTATTCGTGTGGAAAACGGATTGTGCGAAGCAGTTGCACACCATGTCGAAGCGATGTAAGAATACCCATTGCCACATATCGTCCCGTTGATATCGTAAGAGGCGATAGAGGGAACCTGAAACAGGAGATGGACACTAGTATCTTCCAGATAACAATTCGGAATAATAAAAAAAATGCATGAGTGTCGTGTTACACTCGGTTGGAACGAAGTTCCTTGCGTAGTATATTATTATTGATAAACGTAGGTATTATATTATTGATTAACAAATACAAATAAATGAATTACTAGCGTCTATTAATATGAAGCGTCATTTGAAATGAAATAATATTTATTTCATGGCAAGATAAGAAAAAGTGCGAGGGAGATGAATATTATTCCATCTCACTTCCTTATTTCGCCGCCAAGGGCGTCTACACTATGACACAAGGGGTAGTGACGAAAAAATCTTACACTATTTCTCGCCTAGCTCACATCCGCCAAACCCATACCGTCCGATACAGAACTTCGTTCCAAAAAACTGCGGTTACTAACTGGTATCCCAAGCGCGGCAACTATGGTAATATCCCCTCTATAATGAACTCTATGGGGCACGCTCACTCTCTACAGTGGAATATTATTGGCTGTATTGGATCGAATTAATGGACAAATTATATCATACTCGCAACGACTAAAACAATGGCATTTCACTTTACCACAAATCAGCAAGCACGGAATTGCTTTCGCATACATTACCCGAACAAGCCCCAACCACCACTGCCACGCCTGGAGAGATGACTAGTCCTATTTCTCTAGCAAAGCTTAGGTTCTTCATCATCATCATCATCATCATTACAGCCCTTCACAAGTCCACTGCTGAACATAGGCCTCCCCCAAAGAATGCCACAAAGCACGGTCCTGAGCCACCTGCATCCATCGACTTCCTGCATATCTTACCAGGTCGTCACTCCATCTAGTGGGGGGATGCCCTACACTTCGCCTGCCGGTACGAGGCTGCCACTCGAGAACCTTTCTTCCCCATCGGTTGTCGGTTCTTCGAGCTATATGACCGGCCCATTGCCACTTCAGCTTACTAATCCGTTGGGCTATGTCGGTCACTCTGGTTCTACTGCGGATATCCTCATTTCTGAGTTTATCACGCAGAGAAACTCCGAGCATAGCCCTCTCCATAGCTCGCTGAGCGACTTTGAGCTTCCTTATCCGGCCAGCAGTGAAGGACCACGTTTCAGTTCCGTATGTCATCACTGGCAACACGCACTGGGTGTACAGTCTCGTTTTCAAGTTTTGAGGTATTTCTGACGAGAAGATGTGTCGTAGCTTCCCGAACGCTGCCCAGCCGAGTTGAATCCGTCGATTGACCTCTCGGTCGAAGTTGGACTTACCTAGTCGGACTATTTGTCCCAGGTAAACATACTCGTCAACAACTTCGAGCTTAGTGTTCCCAACAACTACCGGCATAGGTGAGACATGGACATTAAACATGATCTTTGTTTTGTCCATGTTCATCTTAAGACCTATCTGTTGGGAAACACTATTGAGGTCATTGAGCATAGTGCTTAGGTCCTCCAGCGATTCTGCCATAAGGACTATATCGTCGGCAAATCGAAGGTGAGTGATGTACTCGCCATTGATGTTGATACCGTATCCTTTCCAGTCCAGAAGCTTGAAAACGTCTTCCAATGCAGCGGTGAAGAGTTTCGGGGATATGACGTCACCCTGTCTTACACCTCTCTGCAATTGGATAGGTTTCGTACTCTGGTTCTGTACTCGGATAGCCATCGTAGCCCTACTGTACAAGCACTTTAACACTTCGATATACCGACAGTCAACTTGGCACCGCTGAAGGGACTGCAGCACCGCCCAAATTTCGACGGAATCAAAGGCTTTCTCATAGTCCACATACGCCAGACATAGTGGCAAATTGTACTCCTCGGACTTCTGTACAATTTGCCGTAGGGTATGTATGTGGTCTATGGTGCTAAAGCCTTTTCGGAAACCGGCTTGTTCGGGAGGCTGGAAGTCGTCAAGTCTGCGCGCGAGACGATTCGTAATGACTCTCGAAAACAGCACGTAGACGCGGCTCAGAAGGGAAATCGGTCTGTAGTTTTTCAAGAGAGCGTTGTCGCCTTTCTTGAAGAACAAGACCACCGCACTTCTGCTCCACGCCTCCGGTGTAATGCCACCATGGAGGACGGAATTAAAGAGCCTCTGAAGGACTTCAAGTACCGGTTTTCCACCCGCTTTCAGAAGCTCCGCTGTAATTTCATCCTCGCCTGGGGCCTTGCCGTTTTTAAGGTGCTGGAGAGCCATTCTAATCTCGCTCAGACTGACGTCCGGGATATCATCGGAATAATGTCGGATAAGACTCGCTCTTGGATCGTTACTCACACTAGCGTGTGGCTCCAACGATGACGTGTACAGCTGCCCATAGGACCTCTCAATCTCACTCAAAATCTCAGGTGCCCCGGAAACGATGCTGCCACATTCGGTCTTCAGCTTTGACAGTTGGCTCTTTCTGGCAGACAGATCTCTGGCAAAGACTTTGGAGCCTTGGTTCCGCTTGATCGCTTCTTCAATACGAGCTGTATTGAAGTTGCGTAAGTCCCGCCGCATGCATTTGGAGATCTGTCTGTTCAGTTGCCTGTATGCTGCCAAATCTGTTGAAGAATGTAGCTTCATCTCCCGTCTAACAGCCATGAGATTAAGAGTGTGATCGGAGAGTTTTTGTGTTCTTCTGCGGCGGGTCTTGCAGAACTTAGCTCCGACCGCATGGACAGTTTCCACGAGCTTGTCATTCAAATCGTCCACTTCATTGCAGTCTTCTAGGCACTGAAAACGGTTTTGTAACTCGAGCTGAAAGGTTTCGGGACTTCGGATTAGAGCAGGAGGGGGACGGAGCGTTGACTTCATTAGACGAGACCTCTCCAACTTAACGTTTAGGTTCATTGTGCCTTTAACCATTCGGTGATCGCTGCCGGTTTTCACCCTCGCGATCACTGAGACATCACTGAACAGTTGTCGTCTGGTCGTCATAATGAAGTCAATCTCATTTTTGTCGAACCGTCGGGGTTCGACCAGGTCCACTTTCTGTGGGGCCGCTTCTGGAAGAAAGAGTTCATCATAAAGAGTCCCTCTTTCTCCATGAAGTCGGCCAGCTGCTGGCCCCTTGGGTTCCGTTGCCCTATTCCAAATTTCCCCACTTTCAGCTCACCGTTCTCTCTTGTGCCTAGTTTTGCATTGAAGTCTCCCATTAACACCGTATATTGGGTTTTGGAGGAATGCATGGCTCTAGAGATATCCTCATACATTTCCTCCACCTCCTCATCGGGGTGTGCCGAGGTTGGTGCGTAAACCTGTATGACCTTCAGCGAATACCGTTTGGTGATTCTGAGTATAAGGTACGCAACCCTCGTCGACACACTCTCAATCTTTACAACGTTGTTAACGAGAGACTTGTGGACGATAAATCCGACACCTCCTTGGGACAGATGGTAGCCCTCCCGGTAATAGAGCAAGTTGCCGGATTCGAGGATTACCGTGTCCTCCCCCTCTCTTCGGACTTCGGATAATCCTATAATATGCCAGCGTAACTTGTCTATCTCTTCTTCCAGCTCCACAATCTTCTCGTCAGTCCTCAGGGTGCGTGCGTTGTATGTTGCCAGGTCGAGTCGTTGTAGGTGGCAACCGAACCTCCACCGGAGATTCTTAGCACCCCCTGCCCCGCCGTTACCATGGTCGCCACCGTAGCCAGGAATAGCGGGGCCGCCGGGGACTGGGGGCCGTCTCTTCGTAACTTTCATTATGGGGGGTATATTGCCATAGTTGCCACGCTTGGCGAGCGGGTTGGCAACCGCAGTTTTTTATTGTATTTTGCCGTTACCAGGAAGATGCTGCTGCCCATCTCCTGCCTGTGTCCCTTTGTCGCCTTTTACGACACCCACGGGAAGATATGGGGTAGTGGATATTCTTAACCGCCACTACACGGCACTTTGCACTTTACACTTAGGTTCTTATTTAGTCGCAATTAGTCGTTCAGTAGAAATATTTTTCTAATCAACAAGTGTAGTACTTGAGGTGAATAGTGAGTACCAAATCTGTAGAATGGATTGACTTATATTTCATTAGACTATTAATTATTATCTTCTACTTTGCTAGTCTATAAATGTCCACTGCTGGATAGTTCTCAACCTTTGTATCTATTGGTCTGTATATATTGGTCACAAAAGCGACACTTACCAGATGGACTGTCGCAACGCAGGACCAGATGTCTCGCACTTTTGACGCCCCAGTCCATCGTCCAAGGACATGTTATTTTCACCACCTAGTGATATTTCAAAATAATTGTCATAACTTTGCGGGTGATATAAAATCATGACGTCCCTATAATATAAACATATTTGTTGGAAACTGTTTCAGACCGCCGAAAGGAAAAGAAAAGATAGAAAAGAAGGCCTACCACTACTACTAACTAATAAATTCCGTGATTATTTCAGAAAAGAAAGGTCAGAAAAGACCGTAGATTGAATATACAAGTAATTTATTGCAAAATGTTAAACTAAACTTCATATCCATTTTATAGTTTCATCGAGCGCTGTTTTCGCGTGCGTAGAGCCCTTTTCATAAGGGTAACGACTTCCAGGCGACCATAGCGCATTACGGTACAACGTTTAAATACAAATTATGTTGTCCTATTACACGCATTTACATAATATGTTTTCACTGCCGACTCTATTGCTATTAACTTGTACATAAAAAGTAATATAGAAAATAAATGAAACAACCATTGAAGTTTAAATTTTTACATTTTTTTTTTATAGGATAAGGGTGAAAAACGAGCACACAGTCCACCTGATGGTAAGTGGCTGCTGCGGCCCATAGACATCTACATCTATCCTCTGTTACAGATCAAAATGCAGATGAGTTTTCACCCGTGAGGACTAGGATGGAATGCCTCATTTCCAGTAAAAAGGGCCTCCGGCCACCTGCACTCACCAAGCGAAACGCAGAGGTAAACCTCTACTTCACGCTGGTATTCTGTGAGGTCGTGGTACCACCCCGGTTCGAGCCGGCCCATCCATGCGACAGCAAAAGCTGCCGCCTGGCTCTACCACTGTTACATACGGAGTTATTTAAGTCAGCATGTTATATATATCCACGGATCACTGACGATAGCGATAGGCTTGTCTTAGAATATAAACCAAATAATTCTGTCTGTCGAAAAGGTTGATGTTACGGCATATGTGCAAAAATATTTAATTAAAATCAAAACAGTTCACACAGATAAAAATGCCCTTAGTCCGAATTTTGGTCACGGCTGCCAATCTCAATGGAGACTAGCTCTATGCACATGATAGATTTATACGAGCAGTACCCGAGTGTATGCGCAATCCCGAGTGTATGCGCAATCACAGGTGCACTTTCTATTCCCTCACTGTCATAGCATGTAAATATAACATATTTTGCATATATTGAGTCGATTATGAGGGATTATAATTTGGAGCAACAGTGTACAGATTAATAAAGTTATTACTGCACAAACAAAATGTGTTCGTGCCATTTACGGTGTTGGCCCAGATGTCTCATGCCGACCTCTAAAAACACTTGGGATCTTACCCGTGCCTTATTTGTATATATTAGAAGCTGCTAAGTTTGTAAAACAACACGAGAAGAGTTTTTATAAACTTAATAAAGAAGTGGTATCCATGAACACGAGATACCCAGCTCGGATAGTAATTAGCGAAATATCAAAAAGTAAAAGCTTTAGCAAAAAATGTTACTGGATGGGTGAAATAATATATAATAAAATACCCAATATATTTAAAGATCTTCCTATACAAACATTTAAAAAATATAAAATGCAGATGCATTGTCACCCGTGAGGCCTATGATGGAATGCCTCGTATCCAGTAAAAAGGTTCTCTGGTCTCACAATACCAAACACAGCAACATTAAGCTGCTATTTTACGCTGATATTCTATGAGAGTGTGGTTCTACCCCGATCGAGCAACCTGTTTATGCTAGAACTATAATATACCTCCAGCATGGCTCTCTACCATATATAGTAACCGGATATAACCGCCCTGCTATCGTACTTTCTACTTATTTTTATTTTATATTCTTAACACCGCACAAATTAAATTAACACCTTGGACTGAAAAATAAATTTAGTACAGGCATTAGTGACCAACCACAATATAAAAGATAGATGTAGGTTTATATACAATGTAATATACAAAATGAAGGGCAATGACTTGGGTTGGTTAACCTCTTTCCGTTTATCATAGTGAAATATATCATTTATTTTCTTAACCGCTGTGCTTCCATGAGTATTAGAAATCAAAATTACATTCATCGTATGTTTCAAAATACAAAGGAAATTATTTCGGTTGAAGTGTTTACGTAATTTGGAAAATAATGTGTTAACTGAAAATTGCCTAAATTACGAAAATGTTAGCCGACTGAGACGGATTACATAAGGAGGGTAGATCTTACGCAGATGTATGTGTTATATGTACCCACATATTATACAAAACATCAGGCTAATTATCCACCACTTTTTCTGTCACCAGGGCGGCGCCACTTGAAAGTGAGGTAAACTATTTGACAGATTTCACGGCGGGGAAGTTAATTTGTCCGGAAAATGTAGAGGTTAATGTTTCTTTTTGCACTGTTAGCTATATTTTATATTAATAAGATTAAAAATAAATAAACTTAATAACAGATATTCATAAAAGTAATAATTAACTTCTAATTTTTAAAATTAAATTCACTGACGCATTGTTTTGTGTATTAATTTAATATTTGAGAAACTAATAAACTTTTATTAAAAACCAACTTCTCAATTAAATAACATTCATCATCATCATCATAACAGCCCTTCACAAGTCCACTGCTGAACATAGGCCTCCCCCAAAGAATGCCACAAAGCACGGTCCTGAGCCACCTGCATCCATCGACTTCCTGCATGTCTTACCAGGTCGTCACTCCATCTTGTGGGGGGATGCCCTACACTTCGCCTACCGGTACGAGGCTGCCAATCGAGAACCTTTCTTCCCCATCGGTTGTCGGTTCTTCGAGCTATATGGCCGGCCCACTGCCACTTCAGCTTACTAATCCGTTGGGCTATGTCGGTTACTCTGGTTCTACTGTGGATATCCTCATTCCTAAGTTTATCACGCAGAGAAACTCCGAGCATAGCCCTCTCCATAGCTCGCTGAGCGACCTTGAGCTTCCTCATACGGCCAGCAGTGAAAGATCACGTCTCAGTTCCGTAAGTCATCACTGGCAACACGCACTGGTTGTACAATTTTGTTTTAGGTTTTGAGGTATTTCTGACGAGAAGACGTGTCGTAGATTTCCGAACGCTGCCCAGCCGAGTTGAATCCGTCGATTGACCTCTCGGTCGAAGTTGGACTTACCTAGTCGGACTATTTGTCCCAGGTAAACATACTCGTCAACAACTTCGAGCTTAGTGCTCCCAACAACTACCGGCATAGGTGTGACATGGACATTAAACATAATCTTTGTTTTGTCCATGTTCAACTTAAGACCTATCCGTTGGGAGACACTATTGAGGTCATTGAGCATAATGCTTAGTTCCTCCAGCGATTCTGCCATGAGGACTATATCGTCGGTAAATCGAAGGTGAGTGATGTACTCGCCATTGATGTTAATACCGTATCTTTTCCAGTCCAGAAGCTTGAAAACGTTTTCCAATGCAGCGGTGAAAAGTTTCGGGGATATAAGGTCACCCTGTCTTACACCTCTCTGCAATTGGATAGGTTTCGTACTCTGGTTCTGTACTCGGATAGCCATCGTAGCTCTACTGTACAAACACTTCAGCACTTCGATATACCGACAGTCAACTTGGCACCATTGAAGGGACTGCAGCACCGCCCAAATTTCGACGGAATCAAAGGCTTTCTCACAGTCCACATACGCGAGTCATAGTGGCAAATTGTACTCTTCGGACTTCTGTACAATTTGCCGTAGGGTATGTATGTGGTCTATGGTGCTAAAGCCCTTTCGGAAACCGGCTTGTTCGGGAGGCTGGAAGTCGTCAAGTCTGCGCGCGAGACAATTCGTAATGACTCTTGAAAACAGCACGTAGACGCGGTTCAGAAGGGAAATCTGTCTGTAGTTCTTCAAGAGAGCGTTGTCACCTTTCTTGAAGAACAAGACCACCGCACTTCTGCGCCACGCCTCCGGTGTAATTCCACCATGGAGGACGAAATTATAGAGCTTCTAAAGGACTTCAAGTCCACCGTTCAGAAGCTCCGCTGTAATTCCATCCTCGCCTGAGGCCTTACCGATTTTAAGGTGCTGGAGAGCCATTCTAATCTCGCTCAGACTGACATCCAGGATATCATCGGAAAAGTGTCGGATAAGACTCGCTCTTTGATCGTTACTCACACTTACGTGAGGCTCCAACGATGATGTGTACAGCTGCCAATAGAACCTCTCAATCTTACTCAAAATCTCAGACGTCCCGAAAACGACGCAGCCACACTCGGTCTTCAGCTTTGACAGTTGGCTCTTTCTGGCAGACAGATCTCTGGCAAAGACTTTGGAGCCTTGGTTCCGCTCGATCGCTTCTTAAATACGAGCTGTATTGAAGTTGCGTAAGTCTCGCCGCATGCATTTGGAGATCTGTCTGTTCAGTTGCCTGTATGCTGTCAAATCTGTTAAAGAATGTAGCCTCATCTCCCGTCTAACAGCCATGAGATTAAGAGTGTGATCGGAGGGTTTTTGTGTTCTTCTACGGCGGGTCTTGCAGAACTTAGCTCCGACCGCATGGACAGTTTCCACGAGCTTGTCATTCATATCGCCCACTTCATTGCAGTCTTCTAGGCACTGAAAACGGTTTTGTAACTCGAGCTGAAAGGTCTCGGGACTTTGGATTAGAGCACGAGGGGGACGGAGCGGTGACTTCATCAGACGAGACCTCTCCAACTTAACATTTAGGTTCAGTGTGCCTCTAACCATTCGGTAATCGCTGCCGGTTTTCACCCTCGCGATCACTGAAACATCACTGAACAGTTGTCGTCTGGTCGTCATAATGAAGTCAATTTCATTTTTGTCGAACCGTCGGGGCTCGACCAGGTCCACTTCCTGTGGGGCCGCTTCTTAAAAAAAAGAGTTCATCATAAAGAGTCCCTTTTTTCCATAAAGTCGGCCAGCTGCTGGCCCCTTGGGTTCCGTTGTCCTATTCCAACTTTCCCTACTTTCAGCTCACCGTTCTCTCTTGTGCCTAGATTTGCATTGAAGTCTCCCATTAACACCGTATATTGGGTTTTGGAGGAATGCATGGCTCTAGAGATATCCTCATACATTTCCTCCACCTCCTCATCGGGGTGTGCTGAGGTTGGTGCGTAAACCTGTATGACCTTCAGCGAATACCGTTTGGTGATTGTGAGTATAAGGTACGCCACCCTCGTCGACACACTCCCGATCTTTACAACGTTGTTAACGAGAGACTTGTGGACGATAAATCCGACACCTCCTTGGGACAGATGGTCGCCCTCCCGGTGATAGAGCAAGTTTCCGGATTCGAGGATTACCGTGTCCTCTCCCTCTCTTCGGAATTCGGATAATTCTATAATATGCCAGCGCAACTTGTCTATCTCTTCTTCCAGCTCCACGATCTTCTCGTCAGTCCTCAGGGTGCGTGCGTTATACGTTGCCAGGTTGAGTCGTCGTAGGTGGCAACCGAACCTCCACCGGAGATTCTTAGCACCCCCTGCCCCGCCGTTACCATGGTCGCCACCGTAACCAGGAATAGCGGGGCCGCCGGGGACTGGGGGCCGTCTGTTTGTTGTTTTGATCATTGAGGGTATTTGCCATAGTTGCCACGCTTGGCGAGCGGGTTGGCAACCGCAGTTTTTTTATTGTAATTTTGGCTATTATCAGGAAGATGCTGCTGCCCATCTCCCGCCAGTTTCCCTTTGTCGCCTTTTACGACACCCACGGGAGGATATGGGGTAGTGGATATTCTTGACCACCACTACACGGCTAATAACATTGCGTAACAAAAAACTTTACCTCAGTGTCAACTAGTGACATCTGGTGTGCAGAAAATTATTAGCCCTCATTACAGCATCAGAGGCAGAGGATAGTCAGCAGCATCTTTCTGATAACAGTAATACAACAATAAAAAAACTGCGGTTGCCAACCCGCTCGTCAAGCGTTGCAGCAATATACCCCCCTAAAAGTAACGAAGAGACGGCTTCCAGTCACCGGCGGCCCCGCTATTCCAGGCTACGGTGGCGACCATGGTAACGGCGGGGCAGGGGGTGCTAAGAATCTTCCGTGGAGGTTCGGTTGCCACCTACGAAGACTCGACCTGGCAACATATTACGCAACTACCCTGAGGACTGACGAGAAGATCTGTTTCAAGGAGGTGTCGGATTTATCGTCCACAAGTTTTACGTTAACAACGTTGTAAAGATTGTAAGCGTGTAGACGTGGGTTGCGTACCTTATACTCAGAATCACCAAACGGTATTCGCTGAAGGTCATACGGGTTAACGCACCAACGTCGGCACACCCCGATGAGAAGGTGGAGAAAATGTATGAGGATATCTCTAGAGCCATGCATTCCTCCAAAACCAATTATACGGTGTTAATGGGAGACTTCAACGCAAAACTAGGCACAAGAGAGAACAGTGAGCTGAAAGTAGGGAAATTCGGAATAGGGCAACGGAACCCAAGGGGCCAGCAGCTGGCCGACTTCATGAAGAAAGAGGGACTCTTTATGATGAACTTTTTCTTCCAGAAGCGGCCCCACAGAAGGTGGACCTGATCGAGCCCCGAAGGTTCGAAAAAATATGAGATTGACTTCATTATGACGACCAGACGACAACTGTTCAGTGATGTCTCAGTAATCGTGAGGGTAAAAACCGGCAACTATCACCGAATGGTGAGAGGCACACTGAACCTAAACCCCTCGTCCTCTAATTCAAAGCCCCGAAACCTTTCAGCTCGAGCTACAAAACCGTTTTCAGTGCCTATCAGATTGCAATGCAGTGGATGATATGAATGACAAGCTCGTGGAAACTCTCCACGCGGTCGGAGCTAAGTTTTGCAAGACCCGCCGCAGAAGAACACAAAAACCCTCCGATCACACTCTTAATAACATGGCTGTTAGACGGGATATGAAGCTGTAGTCTTCAGTAGATTTGACAGCATACAGGCAACTGAACAGACAGATCTCCAAATGCATGCGGCGTGACTTACGCAACTTCAATACAGCTCGTATTGAAGAAGCGATCGAGCGGAACCAGGGCTCCAAAGTCTTTACTAGAGATCTGTCTGCCAGAAAGAGCCAACTGTCAAAGCTGAAGACCGAGTGTGGCTGCGTCGTTTCCGGGACGTCTGAGATTTTGAGTGAGATTGAGAGGTTCTATGGGCAGCTGTACACATCATCGTTGGAGCCTCACGTAAGTGTGAGTAACGATCCAAGAGCGAGTCTTATCCGACACTCTTCCGATGATATCCCAGACGTCAGTCTGAGCGAGATTAGAATGGCTCTCCAGCTCCTTAAAATCGGTAAGGCCCCGGGCGAGGATGGAATTACAGCGGAGCTTCTGAAAGCGGGTAGAAGACCATTACACCGGAGGCGTGGAGCAGAAGTGCGGTGGTCTTGTTCTTCAAAAAAGGTGACAACGCTCTCTTAAAGAACTACAGACCGATTTCCCTTCTGAGATTCGTCTACGTGCTGTTTTTGAGAGTCATTACGAATTGTCTCGCACGCAAACTTGACGACTTCCAGCCTCCCGAACAAGCCGGTTTCGAAGGGGTTTTAGCACCATAGACCACATACATACCCTTCGGCAAATTGTGCAGAAGTCCGAGGAGTACAATTTGCCACTACGTTTGACGTATGTGGACTATGAAAAAGCCTTTGATTCCGTCAAAATTTGGGCGATGCTGCAGTCCCTTCAGCGACGCCAAGTTGACTGTCGGTATATCGAAGTACTGAAGTGCTTGTATAGTAGAGCTAAGATGGCTATTCGAGTACTGAACCAGTGTACGAAACCTATCACATTGCAGAGAGGTGTAAGACAGGGTGACGTCATATCCCCGAAACTCTTCACCGCTACATTGTAAGACGTTTTCCAGCTTATGGACTGGAGAGGATACGGTATTAACATCAATGGCGAGTACATTACTCACCTTCGATTTGCCGACTATATAGTCCTTATGGCAGAATCGCTGGAGGACCTAAGCACTATGCTCAATGACCTCAATAGTGTTTCCCAACGGATAGGTCTTAAGATGAACATGGACAAAACAAAGATTATGTTTAATGTCCATGTCACACCTATACCGGTAAATGTTGGGGACACTTAGCTCGAAATTGTTGACGAGTATGTTTACATGGGACAAATAGTCCGACTACGTAAGTCTAACTTCGACCGAGAGGTCAATCGGCGGATTCAACTCGGTTGGGCAGCGTTCGGGAAATTACGGCACATCTTCTCGTCAGGTATAACTCAAAACATGAAAAGAAGATTGTACAACCGGTGCGTGTTGCCAGTAATGACCTATGTACTGAGACGTGGTCCGTCACTGCTGGCCGAATGAGAAAGCTCAAGGTCGCTCAGCAAGCTATGGAGAGGGCTATGCTCGGAGTTTCTCTGCGTGATAAACTTAGAAATGAGGATATCCGCAGTAGAACCAGAGTGACCGACATAGCCTAACGGATTAGTAAGCTGAAGTGGCAATGGGCCGGCCATATAGCTCGAAGAACCGAGAACCGTTGAGGAAAAAAGGTTCTCGAGTGGCGGCCTTGTACCGGCAGACGAAGTGTAGGGCGACCCTCCCACTAAATGGAGTGACGACCTGGTAAGATATGCTCCTGCATCCATCGACTTCCTAGTCGATAGATGCAGGTGGCTCAGGACCGTGCTTTGTGGCATTCTTTGGGGGAGGCCTATGTTCAGCACTGGACTTGTGAAGGGCTGTAATGATGATGATAATGATTACAGCATCTTAAAATTAATATGCTTAATCATGATTACTGCGTCATTGGTCTTGTGGTTATAAACGTGGTTGCTGGTAATGAGGTCTCGGGTTTGAATCACGGGTCGGGACAAAATCAGTTATTAGGTTTCTCTATCAAAAAAATCTCAGTAGAAGCCTGGAGTCAGGAAGTTGGCGGTTTTCTACCTCCTTTCTTTATATTCCTTTTTTTCCTCCTTTTGAACTGCTCCTGGTGTATTTACGGTCGTGTTGGATTACCGTCCCATCGGACTATGAGGGTGAGGGAATAGAGAGATCACCTGTGTCACTCGGGCACTATATCGTTGAGACTGGGCGCTATGACCGAAATTCGGTTTGGAGTACATTCTCATGATGGTCGATAATAGTGTCGAATCCGATAGTCGATAGTTCAAATACCTCTAGCTTGATTTCAGTTATATACGTAGAATACATCAGTGAAATTAAAGTTAATTCTGATAAATTTTCACTTCATATTTTTCATAGTAACAGTACCGTAGTAGATTAAATGATTAAATTTTATCGTGGTAGAGCTATGCTGCAGCTACATTAGTAGTATAGTTGTAGCACGAATGGGTCGGCTCGACCGGGGAAGGACCACGCTCTCACAAAATACCAGCGTCAATTAGCAGTTTAACACTGCTTTGTTTCATATGGTGAGTGTAGAGAACCGGAGACCCTTTTTACAGGAAAAGAGGCATTCCATCTTAGTCCTCACGAGTGACAACGCATCTGCATTTTAATTCGCAAACGAGGATAAATATAGATGTCTATGGGCCGCAGCAGCCACTTACCATCAGGTGGACTGTGTGCGCGTTTGTCACCCTATTCTATAAAAAAAATGAAAAGCATAAGCATAAGAGATTCGAACCCAGGACCTCATTATCGCGTTTACAACCACGAGAACAACAAAGCAGTAAAGTCTAGTTAGAATAGTTAATATAGCGGCGAGCTAAAAGAGAAAGCTATTTTGCCAGAAGTTAATAGTAGCGGTGAAGGTGTTATTTACTGCATTTTTAGAGCACACATTACAGTATTACTTCTTATCGGGATCGTAATAAAGTTAATAACGTACCATAATACAAAGATTTTAACTAACACACTAAAAATACCAACTGTTATTACTGTTATTATATTGTTTATGTTATATTTGTATTTTTAATGTTGAATATTCTGTGATATACGATGTACTGGATGAGGAGGTTTGTGGTTACTGTAACTAAATATGAGTACAGAGAATAAGAATTTAGAATTGCAAAACAATGTGTTGCCCTTGGGCCAAGCCAAAGCCTTTTATTACATAATAATATTATAATATGTATTCTGGTCTGCCATCACGCAAATAGTGTTTAGAGGTGGGTTTTCATAGGCTGTAGAATTAGTGAATGGATGAATTAATTAAGAATTTAATTAAAATTACAAAAAAGTAAAGATTAAAAAACTACGCCTACTAGGCTATTGATATGAAATAGGGAAATAGTTGATGTTGCCGAAGCTAATAAAAAAACCTATGTCTCGATACGTCATTTCTTTTTGGAGTTATCATGACCACATACAAAATCAACCTCTGGACGTCCATATAAATTTTTTTCGAACCGTTATTTTGTAAAATAGGAATTAAAAATGATTATAGAAAAAATATAAGATGGATTACTAAGAATGTTATCTTAATAAAAGGCTACTCATGTTATCGTATAATTGCAATATGGTTATGATAGAGGCATTTTAATAACACAAAATTGCTTGACCTTGACATGTCTAGAGTAAAGCACTACTTTATAACGCTTCGCGTTATAAAGCGTGCAACATTCTGTCAAAAATTATGAACCTGTATTTCACTTTATAAGATTAATATTTTCAGGAAAATTTCGCTAAAATGCTTCAAAGTGGGAAAGAAAATTTTAATTTTTCAGAATATTTGTTCATAGTTGAGTCATTCTGGTAGCTCAGTAGAGATGTTCTTGCTATAAATCTAAATAATCGAAAGACTCGAGTTCGAGCCAAGTCGGCACCAATGAAATGTTCAACTGTTATTTCAATTGCTATTTTTTTTTAAAATAAGAATGATAAACAAGCACCACATAGTTTACGCGGTAGAGCCACGCTACTGCTATATTATAGTTGTAGCACGAATGGGTCGGTTTGACCAGGGCAGGACCAAGTTCTAATCTTCAAATATATGTCTGAAGAATTTAATATTACTGCAACACGTGATAGACAAACGCACAGGAGCAAAATGAGGAATGTCCTGCCCCAAGCAGTGGGTAGTTATAGGCACTAACTTACCTGTACTTTTTTACTATGGCGTGGAGTTTATAAGAGGATACAAAACCTTTTCCTCAAATGTAGTCTTCACGTGATGTACTTGTGTACCCCGTAGCCTCTAACAGTGGAGGTTCTGGTGCGTGAATAATAGGAGAAAAACCATCCTGTTTCTCACTTATTATCTTAACAATTTAAAATTAAACATTTTGTACAACCGACTTCAATATAAACTATTGGTCAGACCTTGATCAAATGTATATGGGACCACATGTGAAGCACCAGCTTTGAAAAAAAAAAGAATCATCGAAATCGGTTTACCCGGTAAAAAGTTATGAGGTAGTACATAGTCGAATTAAGTACTGGCTCCTTTTTGAAGTCTGTAGAAAAAATTGTGTAGATTACTTTTCCATAGGCTGCTCTGAGTTTTTCTGCGTGATAGATTTAGAAATTACAGTACAACCAGAGTAATACATATACATACAACGTAGCGCAATGGATCGGTGGCTTCGCAGAAAGTCGATGGATGCAGGTGGCTCAGGATCTTCCATTGGGACATTCCTTGTAGGAGGCTTATGTTCAGCAGTGGACTTATGATGGGCTGCGATGATCGTTTGATACTCGATAGAAAAAACGTTGTGTAAGAAACCTTGCGGACTTTTAAACTCATACAAAATAAAACTTCCAAATATCTCACACAATACACACATTCAAATGTAATATTATTCAGTTTTAAAGCCTGCTTTCGTTAAATGTACTTGGAACAAATTTGCACAAATCCGACGCCCTCAAGCTCGCGTCCCTAAGCGCGCACCCCTCAAAACTTATGATGGGTTGATCGAGATTTTTCATCTCCGAATAATTTGAAATTAAAATTTTGCGACAAAGAAATCAAATCAAAATTCTATTTGAACGCCGACGGAATTCCAATATTTGTTTTTCACGCAGCTGTTCGTTATGATAATGGAGGGATGGACTTGACCGCTTTTAATGTGTTGCGTTTTATTGTTGCGGACATTTTATTAGAACTAAGTTTTCCTATTAAAGTCGGGAAGTTCTATTGAGAGTTCAAAGTACTCAATATAGCAGTAAGTGACCTTTTTAATAGACCTCATTTACTGGAAACGACGCGTTCCATCTCAGAGTTCTAAGAGGTGACAATTTGGTTTAAAAAGGTTTGATTTTTGATTTTTAATCGAAAATAAATGTATATGTAAATGGGCCACAGCATACACTTACTATCAGTTGGACTGTGTGTTCGTTTGTCACCATGGCAAATTTTAAACTAAGGACCACATAATTAACAGATACACATACGGTCAATTGACCATCTAGGTAGAATGTCTACATAGTCTAGATAAATAGAAACACACTTTATTAGCTAAAACCGTTAACCAAGGTGATATAGTTATTTTGATAGTACAAATAAAAATTCCAGTTATTGCAAACCTATTTAAATGTAAAATGAAAGGTGTTTGAGCTTAATGGAGTAATAATAAGCTTAGGAAATACGCTGAAAGGCTTTTGTATATCGCGTTACGATTGACTGGGTTATCGAAACCTTATTTTAGCCCAAACGCATTAGATTAGCCCTCGTTGTGTTCAATGAGAAATAAAGATACTAAAACGGCTTTTTTGGATCGGATTTTGCAAATCAGATTAAATAAATGTTTGGTCAATTTATTTACGATTATCTGACAAAACATGCGAAATAAAATAAAGGAAAAATTAAAGCCAAATACAAGAGGATTTACTTCTTAAGCTCTTCCTTGATCATACGAACGACAAATTAGCTCACAGTCAACCTAATGCTATGTTTAAAATAGGCCATGGTCAGCTATACGCAATAATGTGCCACCATACAGAAATAATCTTAAATATTTTATCTATCCAGCCATTACAGTATATAAATGTCCATTGCTATACGGCCTACTCCTATAGATTGCACACAGGGAGGATTTTGGCATAATTTAAAAATAAATATACTTATACGTCTTGGACTTGATGGAGTGACCTTTAGGTGTACTTCAGTATCTGCTACTGGAACGGGTAGAACAAGGTGTACCGAGATTGTGCTCGTTATATTAGTTACGAGACCTTACCCCCGGACTTGACGCAGTGACCTGAAGCTGTACTGCGGTGAATGGTACCGAAACTCCTCAAAGGGTAGAATTAGGTGTGCTGAATTTGGCCTCGTGTTGTTAGTTATGATGAGTTCTTACCTTCGGACATGATAGAGTGACCTGAAGGTGTACTTCGGTGAATGCTACTGAAACTCTTTGAAGAATAGAACTACAATTTACTAATTTTTTTTCACGATCTTATGAGTCGTACACTTTTGGATTTTCTAAACTTTATTAATTAAAATTTGATATATAATGGCCGGAAAATTGGAAGTATAGTAATAATTATAAGGTTTTTAATAAAATCTTGTGTGTAATGAAACTAATTTAAAAATTTACGTATATTTAATTGCGCTTAAGGCATGCACAATTGGATTTACTTATAGTTTTATAATTACTATTTATTACTTTAAGAAGAACATGGTGTAAATTGGTCACATAGAAAGTTAAAAGTATGCTCAGATAAACATGTATTAGTCATTGTGACTCGGGTATGTCATGCTGGCTCTTTGTCTACGGTAGTGTTGAGTGACATGTCGTTCACTTCGCTTTTAAATGGTCGAATAGGTTGACAGCTGACATATGCCTTAATATATACTTGTGATGGTGATGCTTTTGGTAATTGGTCTAAATGAACACAATTTCAAGTAAGCAGGCTTGCTTTACAATGCAATATATATTTCATATTATATTGTCGAGAATTATAAAGAACTGGCCTTAATTAAAAATGGTGTTATACATTATCATTTTTACAACATTTTTACTAACTCGCTTTCGTATGTATGTCTGATCCGGTCCAATTTAGTAATTAATTTTAAACTAACCTCACAGTGAAATTTTTGAAATTTGGAACATAACTCAGAATCGCATGACTACGTAATAATATAAAAATAGTGCCATATGAAAAGAAAGAACCTATATATTTTTTTAAATTTAACTTTTTCTTAAAAATATTCATATCTTATTTCTTAAAAATATTATTTATATCTTCAAAAAATACAAAAAAGGGCATAGCTGCGTTATTTTGTGTATATAAGTGCCCGTTTACATAATTATTTTATACATCTTATTAAATTGTATTTGGTATATTTTATATCTAGTACTCATTTTATTTGACATGCAGGAAGTCGATGGATGCAGGTGGCTCAGGAACGTGCTTTGTGGCATTCTTTGGGGGAGGCCTATGTTCAGCAGTGGACTTGTGAAGGGCTGTAATGATGATGATGATGATGACTCATTTTATTTAGTGAACTGTTTGCACCTGCTATAGTTTCTCAAATCAATCGTGGTTACAGTTACTATTACAGCCTTTCGTAAGTCCACTGCTTAACATGGGCCTACCACATAGATTGTGTTATAGAGATAGAAATATATTCCATGTTGCTAAAAGTTATTTATTTATTAATTTAAACTATATTGAACCTCACATATTTAGTACAGGATCAGTAAATATAGTTGCATGCTTGACAGGCATGTAGGAACCGTAGAGTTAACTTTTCCAGTTTCACAGTTATTTGTACATGGTTGACTGGTAGAGAAGGCCATAAGCCATTAAGTGAGTTCTTAAACCCTGAATATAAGGTATATAATAAGGATAAAATAAATCGTTAATAAAATCAGGCGTTACTTACTTGACATTACAGCCTCCGGTTTGTCGTGCCTAGTGTGGTGGTGCTGGGGATGGTAGTGCTGGGGTTGACGGCGACGGGTATAGTGCGCGCGATTGAAGGAGGGTGGGAGGTCCCCTTAAAACTGGGCAGGACACGTCATTTTCTTTCTTTACGCGGAATTAAGCAAATTAGTTTATAACAACACCATTAAAATAAATCTATAAACAAACCTCCTTTTTAACGGTAGTAGATTACCTAGTAGATTTAAAAACATTTTGACGTTTATAAAGAAAATTTTTATATCTTGCGACTAATTGCAATTAATTTCAAAGGTGCGAAACGTCTGGAACTGCGATCGCTAATCCACCAAGCGTTACTATTAGAGAAAATCCTCCCTACAACGTGAGAAAACCACAAACATTTATATGGTTTTACAACAAGAACCATTGTACGAACTCACTGTATAATAGTTTCTGTATCTTGTGGAGTGTTATGAATATGTAAATAAAAATAAGGTTTATTATAATATTAAGGAATACATGAATAAACATAAATCAAATAACCCCTGAGCATGAGGTGATCGCTACTATGCTGGTTCTATTATAATTCATATAAATCATTGCACAAAATTATTGCAAAGTTGTATAATGTATATGTCTAAAAATATAATCAGGCAGGGTTTCTTGCTGGTTCTTCCCAGGAAAGAGGTATTTTTCAAAGCAGTGGTAAATAAAGCAAAAACTTTTAATAAGTATTATGTAATAATCTGTATTAAATAAAAGTTATTCCATTCTACTCTGCAGTAGACTTTTACGGGCTTATAGAGAAGAAGAAAGAAGAAGTTTTAAAAAAGTCTCCCACCATGAGTCGTCCATAATATCCTCCTTCGTTAGTTCACAGTTTACATCTATTGTCCGATGCTATACACAGACCTACCTCTTATACACATAGGGGGGACATTTGCCATAGTTGCCACGCCTACTCGCAATCGGGTTGGCAACCGCAGCTTTTTATCTTTGGTCGTTATTAGAACGCGATATATTTTTCTCTATATATTATTACGATACCTACAAGATCGTCTCTTGCAGTTATATCCCCCATAAACCCCACCAAGCAAATAGAATAGAATTATTTTTACTTAAACAGACTAGATAATTTTCCCACTTAAAAAATGACGGCGCGTTTTTACATCTTAAAGCCGTTTACATTATTAAACGTTTGAACCACCAAAAGATCTTTATGGAGGCGGTCATTATGATTCATTTCAACGGCACCCGTCCTAACGACTTTCCTTGTGTCCCTTGATATTATTATCCACTTACCCTCAAAACAAAGCAATAGTGCTGAACAACTTTCATCCTTATAACTAGGTCATACACAGGCCCGTGACAGCTTAGTTCCATTCTATGCCATTTGGCGCTACCGTCGCTAGTTTATTCTCTGTCTACGGACGCCATTTAAAAAAAAACGCCATATTGTATTGTCAAAGCAAATTGTCAAAATTATCGATATTGATTGCCGCCATTATTTAATATTTATCTAATTGTCGTCCGAGTTATGAGTTTTTTACGAGCGCAAATGTATTGAAGTGTATTTCCTCGCATTTATGTTTCGTTGAGATCTTGGACGCAAAGTTTCCTCCGCTATTTGTGACAATAACAATATTCTGTTTTTGTGCTGGTCTAGTGCATATTGTATGGAATACGAAAAGTGCTGTCTTGGTGCAGATTCCCTAAAAACGATAATTTAAGAAACTTGTGGATGTATTTCATAGTATCCATAAGTCCCCAGATCATTGAACTTTCCAAAGAACAGTTTCTTGACAAGACAGAAAACTTCGATAAGTACTCTTATCCATGCTTGCTTACTAACGATTAAATAGCTCATGGTGTGCCTCTGACAGCAACAGGCGAGTAATTTTATTACTTATCATGGTACAATTTCGACTGCTGAAAGTTGTGATTTCTAAGTGGGTATCAAGTGGACTCCAGTAATGCAGTATTGAAGCATACATTTTTATTAAAAAACATTGCATCACTTTGTGATTACTTCACCAGCCATTTTTAATTATCACTACATGGTATAAAGTAGCAGTCACTTAAAAAAAATTGTCTCTGTAACTATTGAAAGACAAAAAATTGTATAGCTTATTGCTTAAATCGTTATAAAAATATCACAAGAACAAACCTTACAAAAAAAGCAACAATTTATTACAAATTTTCAAAGATGCTGCTCGAATATGGTTAAATTTTAGTTCTGTTTTAACAAATAATGATGTGATTGACATCTTCTAAATCACAACACTTTTTACATTTATAAATTTTTCACAGTTATATTTTATTTCACTTTCCTTATTTTAAAAGGTTATTTAAATGTTCAAGATTTATTAAATCACTAATGTCCAAGATGATAGATCTGCTTTTCGGCTGGTACTGGAAGGCAGGAGCTCGTACTATCTGAGAATCTCATTAAAGCATTCATACAAGCATCTTCAACTTAAAGTTGTGACTTGTCGTCATAGTGGAGGAATATAGGTAGTTGCAAGACTGAGCGAACGAGACTGTTTCAGAACCTTTTACTAGTAGGTATGAGTATTAAACAATTAAAATTATAGTTTAGAGGAAGTGGTAACGTGACGGGTATTAATTTTTTGTATAATTGGTATCTAAAACAAATGTTATTTGACTTCCCTCAATTTTGTATATTGTTCTATTTTTACTTTATTGTTATAACTTATGGGGTATATCAATTAATTTGTTAACTCTGCTGATTTTAATAATTTTAACAATTCTTCAATATCTAAAAGTAAAATTCCTAATTTGCTAAAGATTACAGAAGTTTCGATTTCATTCCATCTAGTGTAGAGTGATTGGAAATTGTGTAAAAATAAATTGTAAATATTAATAAAATTACATATCATTAACTCTCAAATATATCAAGAATTAAAAAAATTAAATTATTGTCATTTCCAACACTGCATATTTATCAAGATGCAACATTTATAAAAACTAATTTGGAAATATTTAATGATTATTTAGTAATTGACAGTAAAATTATACAATTTCATCAGACAGCTTTATTTAGATAAAGAGTTTTTGGCACGCTGTTTAAAATCAACAATAAAGTTCCATCTATGTTTCACAAACGGAGAATATTCATAAATTTAAAAATAATTTAAAACATATCTAACTAAGAAATGTTATTACTCAATTAATTAATATTTAAGCAATGCATCAATAGGCACGTTACAATGACATGTATCTTTTTCAAAGATGTTACCTGTAGTATATTACTTGTATTCACAAATAAAAATAAATTTGAATTTGAATCAATCTTGATAAAATTATTTCTTGTAAATGGTACTTATTTTAAAAAGAGATTCTATTTATTTCATTAAGGTAATCTTGTTCACTAGTGTGTATCGACGAGTTTTTAAATTACCAATCATATTTTCATACTTAATAGCATTTTTATAATCAAAGTTACCAGTAATAATCTTAATAATATATCTTAGGGAGTTTAGAATGCCTTGTTTGACTCTAAATGAAGGTGATAACTGTTCAAATTGTTCAATACTGGAATTTATTTCAAATTCAGTTTGAAACATTATATTAATTGAATGTTTAGAGTTTTTTTTTGTCAATATAATTCTAACATGCTTATTTAAGTATTTAAGTTCATGTATCTATTAATATTAAATTCTAACTGCTCATGCGTAACATTTAAATCTGAAACCTTAATTATAATCTACTTTTCATCACTTACACTAACATGGCCATCTCTAAGTATCATACCAATATTAATATTATAAGGCCATAGGAATTATTTTCTGCTCCATGTAATTCTCAATTTAATGTTGTGGTTAAATCTAATTAAAATTATTTGCAAAATGAATGGATATCTAAAACCTTCTGAATTATTATGCGTGGATTCTGAAATTGGTTAACTATAATTTATTTAAATTTTTTTAATTAGCTATTGAAACCACTAAGAATATTTTCTAATTCAGTTGCAGTTTGATCTAGAATCACCAGAATATTAAAAAGAGATGCATCTTTTCTTATAATGTAATTGTTACACAATAAAATATATAGTATATTGTTTGTATATGTAATTTTGTTTATGTCATAAAAAATCTTATAATATATTCACAATTCTTAATAAATAAACTTGAAATACATTGATCACCATCAAACATGATGATCAAGCTTGTTAGATCCTTAGGTCTAATTTGAAGAAAGTTAGTTACTGTGGCCCATAGACATCTACATTTATCCCCGTTTGCGAATCAAAACGCAGATGCGTTGTCACCCGTGAGGACTAATATGCAATGCCTCTTTTCCAGTAAAAAGGGTCTCCGGTTCTCTACACTCACCATACGAAACACAGCAGTGTCAAGCTGCTATTTTACGCTGGTATTCTGTGAGAGCACAACTATACTACTAATATAGCTGCAGCATGGCTCTACCACGTTATACGTACCACATATACAAAAATATTCTGTTAATTATTCTTGTTCTATAATTTTAGCACTTCTTAAGATTATATTTACTTACTATTATATATTTTGTTTTTATTTAATCCAATTTATTTTATTTATAATAACATTTACTTAATTAATAACTGTCAAGTTTTGTGCAGAAGTCAAATAACTTTCAACGATTTTAGTTCAAAAGTTACAACATAGAGCCATAAAGAAATAACCGCAGGAAATAACTAGAATGGGACAGGATAGTTAAAGCTTTACTTAAAGTCCGCTCACTGCCATGTCTACCCGTAGAGCTGCTCTTGTCTAGATAGGAAGGTTTCTTCAGCTCCTGATTTATATAAACTTATTTGGTTCGAGGATATCCGGAACTGTGGACAAGACCAATTTGAGTGTACTTGAACTCAGCTGTAAGCTGTGTGCTGGCTGCGCCATATAAGTTTCGGGAGTGGCGCTGAAGCTTTTTAAAAACTACAAATATGTCTCGATGACATTTAATAACTATTACATTACAATAATGTATTAAAACTAATTCAGTGCAATACTGACTTCCTTAACTACGTGATTACATTACTACGATGAGAACTATAATGAGTCTTATTCTAAATGCAAGGGCTTTTATAGGGTGGTCAAAACAAATCAAACACATCAAAAGTTCTAAATAATAAATTAATATTTCTATGTTTATCATTCAGTAACAAAATATGATACTTAATTATTTTATTTATTTCATTACAGGTTACATTAGTGAAGAAAATAGTATCAAAGAAGAGAAACTTGGTTAATATTTTGACAAAGATTGCAACTAACACTTTAGATGACTCAGTTTCACAAAGACTTGTTAAAGCCCAATCGCTGTCAAGAAATAAACACTTATCGGAAATTTTGAAAAAAAAAATTGGTATAAATTACATTTTTTTTTACTAATATCTTTACTAATACTAGGTAAACCAGGTATAGAAATACAATTAATTACTATATGAAATAAATATTTTGTACAGAGAAATCCTATACAGACGTAACTTAACTTTTCTAATTTAAATTGTACCTAGATCCGGGAGTTATTCAAAATGTAAAATGGTTTCCAAATTTTAGAAACAAAATTGTATTTCATTATGGAATATTCTAAGCCACTTAAAATATACTATAAAATAATTACTTTTCATTACACATTGAAATCAAAATAATCATGCTTAAATAATAATGATATGAATATACAAGTAGCACCTGCTTTGTGTTAATAGTTTTCCATCTATAAAATGAGTAATGGTAAAAGATTGAAGACTATAGTTATTATATTTATTATATTTTTAATTTTATGAAATTGCAATTTTAAATGAGAATTTAAGATTACTCATCTGACATTTCAAAATATGTATGATACAAAATATAATTTGCGTTTTATACAGTAATTATTTAGTAGATACATCAAAAATTTATTTCACATTGTTTTCTATTGTTTTTTGGTTTCCTTGAAATTAACATTTTTCCTGTTTTCTTATAGATAAAACACAAAAAATTCAGTCCTAAAACTGATCACGAATAAATTTTTCGATATTCTTTTAGGAACATAATTGATAATTATGTTCTTATTTGGTTTGCTCCACGGTTGGTTTGATAATGTTATTAAATTCCCTTCGTGAATACCACTGTGTACTTCAATTTATATTCTCTCAACCAATATTCTTTTTAACCTGAGGAAAAAAAAAGTAATCTCTGTCATCCATTTTTTAAGCGGTAGAGCTATGCTGCAGCTATATTAGTGGTTTAGTTGTAGTATGAATGGTTCGGCATGACCGGGGAAGGACCACGCTTTCACAGAATACCAGCGTAAAATAGCAGCTTAACGCTGTTGGGTTTCGTATGGTGAGTGTAGAGAACCGGAGACCCTTTTTACTAGAAATGAGGCATTCCATTTTAGTCCTCACAGGTGAGAACGCATCTGCATTTTGATTCGTAATTGAGGATAGATTAGATGTCTATTGGCCACAGCAACCACCTTCCATTAGGTGGACTGTGTGCTCATTTGTCACCCTTATCCTATTAAAAAAATCCTCTTTTCTCATCTCAAGTCTTCTTAGCTGTCTCTTTGCGTTATAATTTTACATGTTTTGCTTTATTTTTTAAATATTTATTTAAAACTTTTTATGGCTCTATGCAATATTTTCCTCATTTTGGTAATGTGTGTATTTATTAAGTCTTATATTTATTATGAGTTTATTACTATCGGTTGCTAGCTCGCCTGGCAAGGTCGCCATGTAATGACGTTATTAAATGAGACAACCTATATTTGCCAAGTGCTGTTTAGTAACATTAAATTTATAATTGGTATTACATTAGTGGATACCGTGAGCCACACTACAATTGTATAAAGGTTAACAAAGTCTGTTGTTGTAAGCAAATAAGTGTCTTTTGGCGAAAGACTTGCAGGTGCAATAACTGTAAAAGTAATTCAATTAAAAAGTACTTTTTTTTAGATGATTTCCGCTATGCAAACTCTGGCGCAACAATGGCCTCAACAGCAGAAGTCGTTGAATTTTTCGACACACTGACAGCGTCAGTGGATAACCGGGTGGTGTGCAAAGAGCAAAGTTAAGACGAGTGATTAAACAAACTTCACAACTTCATACTTTTTGGATTGAAGCCATTAATAAAATAAAATAAAAATGGTTTAGTAGACTCCGTTCTATATAATAGCAAACATGCTATACAAGAAGGAAAACCTCGACTTGTGCGCATACCATCCCGACAAGGATGGATAACTTGAAAGTTTTATAAGGGTCTACAAATTATTATTTGAACAGTATAATGTTGAATATTATTATTCATTAAATATTAACCAAGACCCTTTAGAAATTTATTTTTGGATGTATAATAGCTATAAAATATAGAAATGTTGACCTAGATGCAAACATATTTAAAGGCATATATGCCTTTAAATATTTGATATTATCTAACATGGTTAGTCCACATTCTCTAATTGTGAAGAGGATTACGGAGATACATTATTAAATGTTAGTGTAGTTTCCTATCCCCTTCATCATCAAGTGCAAAAGAAAAATTGCTGGTGGGTGATGTAGTCATGGAAAAAATTATAGACCACTGCTCAGCTTACACTACTGAATACATTTTGTCAGAAAATATCGAAAGGTATTCGTTGTAAGGATTGCATCAAAACATTAGCACTAATGAAAAACTACTTATCTTGTACAGAGATGGTACTCACTTTATTCATAAGTATTTGAATTATAGCTGTATTGGAAGTAATGTAAAATGTAGTTTGAAAAGTAAAATATTAAGCACTTTGAGGTTTTCCTGGCTTGCTTTGAAAAAGTTTTTATTAGGTTACACGGGCACAATTGGTGCAACAAATAATAAAATATTGAAAGGTGACATTCATGAAAAAATAAAAATATTAAAATTTTGGTGACTGAGCCTCACAAAGGCTTGCTTAATGTCCAATCTCTGTCGAAGTATAGAGAAGTTGAATGTTAAACAAATAACTTTATTATTAATATAATTAAAACAATTTAAAAAAACAAAATGACCAGGTTTACCCTAGATGAAAAATGAATAGGATTTCTAATAATGAAACAAAACTCCAAACACTACAAACTTAAGGAAAAAATGTTTGTCTTGTCTAACAAACAAATGTTATATAGACCAAATAATAATTTAGCATATCCTAGCGAAAAGTTCGTTATCTTATACAGGGAAGGTACTCACTTATTCATAACTATCTGAATTATAGCTGTTTTAAAATAAATATAAAAAGTAACTTGTAAAGTAAAATATTGAGCACTATGATTAAATATGATTCCTGTGGCTTAATTTATTTAATTTGATACTTGCTTTATATAATGTTATTGTCAAATTGTACCTATAATTTAATCCTAAGATTATGTGTGTATGTATATGATGTTGGTGTGCTTGAATAAAAAATAAATGTTAATGTATTATAAGTGTTTCATTAAGTAGTATTCCTGTATAATGCACTTCTGTCTATATCGATAAAATAAGAACACCACTAAACATCGATATCGATGATTTGAAGGATGTGTGCTTGCAATCTCTAAGCTATATTTTTTTATTATTTTTTTATTACTCATCTGTCAAAATGGGCGACTGCAGCGCCAAAACGCATAGTTGGGAATCTTGACTAAAAGTCACTGTCGTATCTGTAGCTTGCTACATATATATTTATCTATGGTCATACATATTTTATACTAAATCTGTTGAAAGCTTCTGTGAACAAGTTATTATTACATATCTATGCATAGTTTTAGTTCAAAATCTATTTCACCAAAATATCGACTTGCGCCTTATCTGAAAACTAAATTAAGTTATTTTTTAATTAGTAAAAGCCAGCAGCTCGAACTCCATCCTCGCCGGCACCAATGTAATTTTATTGCAATTTTAACTGCTGGTTAACCACACGCTCTCTCGAAACCTGGATGTTTAAGGAATAAAAATATTTTGAAGATATATGGAATCCGTCAGCAAGCACTGGACATATAAAAGATACAAGCTTTATTCCTAGTGGAATATAGTAAACAATCATACGTGGTAGAGCCATGCTGCAGCTATATAATGGTTGTAGCACGAATGGTTCGGCTCGACGGGGGTAGCACGACACTCTAACAGAATACCAGCGTAAAATAGCAGCTTCATGCTGTTGTATTACGTATGATGAGTAAAGAGAACCGGAGACCCTTTTTACTGGAAACGAGGCATTCAAGCCTAGTCCTCAGGGGTGACAACGCCGCTGCATTTTGATTCTTACTTGGGGTTAGATGATGATGTCTATGGGCCACAGCATTCATTTACCATTACGTGAAATGAGTGTTCTTTTGTCACCCCAATGCAAAAAAGAAGTATTTCTGGGATTAAATAGAAAAATTTACTAAAATTGATTAAGTTAAAATGTTAACAAATTTTTGTGCAGAAGGAAAACGATAAACACAACACTTTCTTTCAAGACAACCTTTATTCTCTTCAAAAATAAATAAGTCAACAGTAGGGCGAACTCTTTGAGTTATTTTAAACTTTATAGTAACAAATCACTTCTTACTTACAAATTAAATTACCTAATCATAGTACGATTCTATATTCACCAAGATCAGTCGGTAAGGCTAACAGAAATATTTAAAAGAGACACTCGTAAATAAAAATATAGTAGCAATTATGCTCTACCATATAAGTCATGTACATATGATATGATGGATTTTAAATGATATGTAAATGTATAACATAGCTTAATCTACAAAAAAAATCATTAAATTGTCCGAAATATACATCACATCTAAAATACAACCAGTAACAGAATAAATAAACGACTTTTTTTTATTTACTACATAAGAGTTCCATACGAGCAAACTGCGGAACCAGTATATATAGTAAACAATAATAGTAATACATATAGACCTAACTTGGTTTAACAGACAGAGTAAGGTCCGTGCTAACACCACTCAAAACTCTACTCTGCGGTAAAAGAAAACATCGTGAGGGAACCTGCATCTCTAATTGATTGCATTGCAATTTTGATTCTTAATCTATACATCTGTACAAATAAATAAAGTTGAAGTGTCAAAAATGTGAGTGTGTCAAAAATTTTGTCTGTCTGTCGGTCTGTCTGTCTGTCTGTATGTTTCGGCTAATCTCTGAAATGTCAGGACCGATTTTGATGGGACTTTCACTGGCAGATAGCTGATGTCATTAGGAGTAACTCAGGCTACTTTTATTTTAGAAAAATAATTAATGTCTCGCGCAAAAAAATAACTAGAACCCCAAATAACACGCGGGCGTAGTCGCGAGGAACAGCTAGTCGAGGATAAATGTAGATGTCTTTGGGCTACAGCATCCACTTACCATCAGGTGGACTGTGTGCACTTATTATATATAAAAATGTCTGTACAATAAAATAGTTTGAAGACTAAGATGTGAAATCCTCAAAATATTTTATTACTAGGTCGTAGGTGTGGATAACTGACTAACTAATAACAGCAGGTGGTTTTAGTAGGTTGTAAGTGTCCATCTACGTATTTACGTCAGTAAGAGGGTGGCTTTTACCTATTTCTACCGCCGAATAACATTGCTTTCACTGCTGTGTTCCAGTCTACAGGACATAGAGAACCAGTATAGTTACAGACTGTGAGACATTCCATATTACTCCTCAGTGGTGACAACGCATATTATATAGTAGTTTCTGTTTGATGTTAGCGGCAGGTGTCCACAACTATTAATTTCGTTTCTCACTTTAGATTTATAAAAAGACGAAGAGAAAACTGGCATTAAAATGCGAAGAAATCAATTTAGTTAACGATATGAGAAATATTTATTTCAGATCATTTATTTATTTCCGTTACAGGTTGCATACAAAACTAAAAGGGCCGATTTTTGTCATTCATAAATGTGTTATATGATATTGTGTTTATGATATGTCTGAAATATTCAGTGATAAAGGACACATAGTAATGTTTCTGGACGATGCATTATACGCTTATCCAGTCCCGTGTGTCGTATATGAACATTCCAATCGTAAAAAAATTTGTCTATTTTTCGGACAGGGAAACTGTTAGTCTAGATTGTATTCATTACAAAATTATGTTATGAATCCTATCTTGATGTTTAATTTAAGAATTAATATTTTTAGTGAAACTTTTGTCTATAGAAAAACTGAAATTTACAAGCATTTATACTGGATCTGAAAGGATAGACAACTTCCTGGTAATATCTTTCTACTTACAGTACAAGATCTTGTTTTTATATCTTTTTCACAACACAAATACTAACTCTTAGCTGACCGATTTAAAAATCAACCAACAATTTAAAACTACCGGTGACTCCCCCAAGACAACTTTAAACTATACAATTCAAAGTACAAACTCTATTTACAAACCAAAAATATTTTTTTACAGATAACGACGACTCCATTCACTTATTGTTTTAATGAACGAATAAATTATTATCTAGAGTTCGTAGACATGTAAAAAAGTGGCAAAGAATCAGTCGCTTACAACCTATTATTTACATCACAAAGATTTCTTGCTGAAACAAAAGTTACAATTTAAAGTCTTCGATTTTTATAAAATCACGCGATGAGTATTCGATTTCGTTCGAAAAGATTCGTTTAATCATAATGATACACTTCCGGAGTGAGGCGAACGGTAGGAAATTGTCGAAGTTGGATACTCAACGGGCGAGTAAAAGAATTGCGATGAAATTACCTCAATGATGGAGGCCTCTACCTATTTAATTTACATTTACATAGGACAGTGTTTGCGAAAATACAACAGCACAACGTTTTTGAGTACTTTGCCCGTGTCACGAGTACAATTAAGGACGTACATTAACAATAGTCGTAAGAATATAATAGATATATTAAATTTAGTTTTAAATAATTTTATCTCTTTAAACCATAGTTCAAAAAGATTTGAAAAAAAATTATTAGTCATAACTTATTTTTGAAATTTTTAAGACAAATTATATGTAATTTTTTTATTTGATGACATTAAAATGTCTTCACAATTGTCGCAAGGAATTACGCAATATTATATGAATTGTACATTTTCGTCAATAAAAAAAAAACAGAATATACAAAAATGTCTGCTAAGATAGAAAATAATAATATATACCGTAAAAATTATATACTTTTTTCTAAACGGTTAATTAAATTTAAAAAAAAATTAATAATCGATGTTGCCTAATTACAGCATAAGTATAGTCCATTACTACAATTTATTCCTCGGTTGTTGTAAGAGGTGCAAATAGGAAATATGGCCTATTTAGAACCTGGTGGTAGCTAAGCGCTAGCAGAAATTTTTCAGTACGCGAGCAAACACATGTTCGATGCCCAATCAATGAAATTTTAGCTGCAATTATTAACTGACTTACCACGTGCTTGGCAGTAAAAAAAACGTAAGTGAATCTTCAAGTCCAAGAAATTAAAAAAAAAATTAAGACAAGAGAAGTACGGCAATATTAAAATGGGGCAGCGCGCTGGACACTTCGTTGTCCTAAAACTCTTTCAGAAATGAATATAGGTATTGAGTGGCAGAAAGAGCAGTATTAATGGTTAGTTGTTATTAGGGAGAAGCTGCTGTCCAACTCCTTGTTAGTTTCCCCCTGTCCCCTATCGACACCCACAAGACGTTATGAGAAAAATACAAAATTTATGTATGGTAAGTTAAATAATACGTCATTAAAGCTGACATCGTGACACAGGCTCATCGAACGTTGTATTTCACTAGACGCACGACTCCGGGATCCGATTATCTAGAAGCTTCTCCTTTATAGAGTCGACGTTGAGATCGGCTGTTCGCAACGTGCCGGATGCACTACGAGGTGCCCACGTACTCACCTGAGACAAAACAACTTCATTAATATTTTTATTAATTTGTCAATTCAAAGGCGACCAACTTCAAAAGAGAAAGTTTCTTGTTTTCTTTTTTATAGGATAACAGTGACAAACGAGCACGCAATCCACCTGATGGTAAACGGATGCTGTGGCCCATAGACATCTATATTTATCCTCGATTAAGAATCAAAATGAAGATGTGTTGTTACCTCTGAGGGCTAAGACGGAATGCCTTGTTTCTAGTAAAAAGGGTCTCCTGTTCTCCACTCTCGCCGTACGAAACACAGCAGCATTAGGTATTATTTTACGCTGGCATTCTGTGAGGGCGTGGTCCTTCCCCCTGTCGAGCCGACCCATTCATACTAAAACCATATTAAAGCTACATCGTAGCTTTACCATGTAAATTGAATCATGAATATGAAGTTAAATTCCTACACAAGATACTTTTTAAGCTGATACAACAGTTAAAGTAGATTAATACGGAAATATGCACTCTATTGCGGCATATTGCTAATACTTTAATTGCAATGAATATTTTTATGGCAATATTCGCAGAATTTGCATTGTAATGGATATGATTCCGTTGGCTTACTCGATGAATATTTTTTTGCATATTTCATGCTAACTGAAAATATAAGTAATGAGTCCACCCTAGTCTTTCTCATTCCTGAGAGGATTTTATCTCAAAAATAATCTCGAGTTTCAAACTCTGCGTTGTATATATATATAGCCATGGTAGCTCAGATGGTTAGCGCTCGCTGTAAGCTTCCCAGTACGCTAGCAACCCGGGTTCGATCCCCGCTGGCACCAATGAAATTGTTAATTGCAATTTTTAGTGCTGATTTACCACGTGCTCGGCGGTGAAGGACAAACATCGTGAGGAAACCTGCATGTCTGAGAAATAAGAAAAAAAATATTTCAAAGACATGTGAAGTTCGCTAACACGCATTGGGGCAGCGCGGCGGACATTTCCTTGTCCTAAAACCCTCTCAGAAATGAGAGAAGGCCTGTGACCAGCAGTGGGACGTAAATAGGCTGCAACTTTACTTTACTTTACTAGCTAGCTTTACTATACTATTTGGCCAGGCAGACGTTGTTCTGCCCTTTCCGACGACCCTTCCCATAAAAAAATCCTTAAATTTGGAATAAAAAAATATTGAAGGTCATTTATCGGGATCATAATAATTAAAAATTAAAAATTTTGTACAGCCGACTTCGATATAAGTTATTAAGAATAACTCAAAAACTATTGGTCTGACCTTGATCAATTCATATGGGACCACACGAGAAGTATCAGCTTTCATATAAAAAAAAATCATCAAAATCGGTTCACCCAGTAAAAAATTATGAGGTAACACACATAAAAAAAAAACAAAAACAAAAACATACAGTCGAGTTGAGTACCGTCTCTTTTTTGGAAGTCGGCAGAAAAGTATCCTATCTCTCAAGTTGGACCAAACTGAACACACCGTGCAAAATTTCATTGCAATCAGTTCTATGGAACTGATTGCAATGAAATGTTTGTTCGCGATGAAATCTATTATATAATTAGGATAATAATTAGGATTTCATCGCGAACAAACAATGTGACACGTAATTTTTATATATAAAAATATATAGAGTTCCAACTCGAGACTGTCTCTGAATACCAGGAAGGAAATTTATGGAAAATCTAAATTTAAAAATTCACTTTTTGTATTAGAGCAGGCAGACGAGTTTAAGGCTCATATAACACTGAGGGATTACCGTCACCCATAAACATCAGCAACTCCAGATGAATTATGCGTTGCCGGCCTTTTTTAAAGGAGTAGGCTTTTTGATTGAATGTTCCTAAGTTTTATCGGTCCGAAAAACCGCTGGTGGCTGTTTGTTCTATAATGTGTAGCAGAAAATTCTGAGTAAAACGCACGGTTGTCGACGCCCAACCATGGAAATTATGTGGATGGAATTTCAAGTTTTGTTTCTTCAACTAATCCGACTAATACCTATGAGCATTTCCCGTGGTGTATGTGATTTATTCCACTAATATAATGCATAATTGCAAAAATATAAACAAAATCCACACTCGGAAAAATTATTTGTAGGCTCAACAAGTACTTGCTCCGTGCGGGATTCAAACCTGCCGATTCAGCAGCCACCACTGCGCTACGAATCGGTAAGTTTCAAATAAATCTATAGAAATAAATAAAACTGAAGTGTTTGCTTGTAATGTCAAAATAACAGCTTTTAACTAAACGCAACATGAAAGTATATATGGCACTTATAACAAAAACAATTTATAAATATAAATGTATATAACAAAAACAATTTTTAACTTATTTTTGTTATACTTAGGCTACATTTATTTTAGAAAAAGAATTAGGGTTCCGCGCAAATAAACTTAATACCCATGAAATTCAATCGTAATAAATTAAAACTGAAGCTAGCAATAGTCATTTATTATTTAAATAGAATATAATATATAAAACGCACAATTTTTAACGAACTTCTAAAAGGTGGACGTCTTTAATTTGACTGTAGATTTTTATGTATGTTTTTTCCTATGGGATAATGGTGATAACTGAGCGCACAGTCCACCTGATTTGTTCTCTTATTGCTGTGGCCTGTATTTTAGATCACGAATTAAAATGCAGATGCATTGTCAGCCGTGAGGACTAAGATGGAATGCCTCGTTTCCAGTAACAAGGGTCTCCGGTTCTCAACACTCACCATAATATAGCTGTAGAATGACTCTACGACATAATAACTTTGAACATTCGAACTATTAGCCGCGTTACGTGATATCTAAACATTTTTATGAAATGATTTATACTGCAGGGGTGGTTACATAGAAATTTGCCGAAAAAAATTCTACCACTAAGGTTGGTAAAATATAAGGAATCAAATAACTGTTTAGACAATTATTTAGATCCGTGGTAACTTATCTAAGCGCTCGCTGTAAATTTCACAACACGCGAGCAACCCTGGCTCGATACCCGCCGGTACCAATGAAATTGTTAATTGCAATTTTAACTGTTAATTTACCACCAGCTTTGCGGCTAAGCAAAACATCGTAAAGAAACCTACATGTTTCCTGAGAAATAAGGAAAAAAATATTTCGAAAACATATAAAGGTCGCCAATACGCAGAGAGGATATTTCTTCGGATATTTCCTTGTCCTAAAACACTCACAGAAATGAGAGAAGACCTGTGCCCAGCAGTGGGACATATATAGGCTGTAACTTAACTTTAACTAACTTTTATTTAAACGAAATTCATCAGTGTTTTTAAAATATTTAAATAAAATCACAGTTAATAAAATATAAAAACCGACTTTAAAGACTGAAGTCAACAAGGCTTAAATTCTTCTTGTACTGCTTGTTAGCACTGAACTCGGATTGTAAAATTATTTTATCCCTTTTTAAGATTAAATTCGGCTTTTAAATTTTATTAAAAGCTATTTTTTCTAAACCCAATAAGATAATAGAGCGGATTGCGGTAATGTGTCCATCCAATCAATGCTGTGCGCGTTTCCAGTTTAGTTGAGTGCGGGGTGTGGCTCATACCGCATTACATCAGCTCGATGTCGATACTATCGCCCTAAAACCCATTGGATTGTCTACCCTATTGTCGGGGACTCGATAAAGTTCAATTGAAGCGAACTTAAAGCTGACACGCTAAAGGAGTGTCAATGGGCAGTTTATAAGAAAATATCGGCTAGAAAAAAATACAAAATATCGAATTCTTCTTGAAGTGGCAACTGTTTGCTTATATGTAAAAATGTGAGATATATTACTATTGGGTTTAGGGCTATTTTTTCAAAAGAATATTTACAATACGGAATGAGGTGATCGCTACCTCAGTATTTCTAATTTGTTTTTGTGATGTTAATTGTTTAACATATTATATTATTCTAAAATGTTCTTTTAAAAAATATCCCGGTTGGCTTCTCACTGATTCTTTTCGAACCAGTGATAAATTATACATAAGAATGCCTTTCAATAAGTATTATTTATAAATTATACTGAATAAAAAGTTTTTGTAATGATTTATTATGTTTACGCGAACACAATTTAAACGTGTAGTTTAAATGAAACTAGTTAATTACTTTAGTAGCAGTGTTCGCGTCACAGTCCCCCCGTAGACATGAGTGCTGTAAATTGCTAGAAACGTCGGGAATATAAAATAAGTTAATGTACGGAAGAAAATCCATAAAAAAAACTAGTTTTGTTTATTTCTATTTCTATTTCAGCAGTAAAGTGAAATAATAAATGACCATCTGATAGCGACGTAAACAAATTCATTACCACATTTCGTCTCATAAGTTTTGGAAGAGTTACCGCTTATGAGATGTGCCAAAATGATTTATGAGATATGCCAAAATGATTTATGAGATATGCCAAAATGATCTTATGGCTCATGATAAGCGATTAGCGACTATGTAACCATCTAGTATAAACCTGCCGTAAAATATCCAGACTAGCGACGAGATTAGCGTCAAAGAAGCGTAACATCTGGTATTTTTTATAGAATAAGGGTGACAAAACGAGCCTCATAGTCCACCTGATGGTAAGTGGATGCTGTGGCCCATAGACATCTACATTAATCTCAATTAAGAATCAAAATGCAGATCCTTTGACACTCCCTGTGAACTGAAATGGAATGCCTCGTTTCCATTAAAAATAGACACCGTTTCTCTTCGCTCCCCATATGGAACACAGCAGCCTTAAGCTGCTATTTAACGCTTGTATTCTATGAGAGTGAACCCTGGTCGAGTCGATCCAGTCGTGCTGCAACCACAATAGCTTACATTTTTAAAGATTTCTATAGCGTTAACAATCTTAGAATATCGTCTTGGCTAACCCCGTAGGTCAAAGGTCAAATGCATGTGTTAGGAGTGGTTCACGACAAAATCGAATGACGCAATCGAACTCACAACTTCAGAGTTCGTGAGCCGCTACAAAAGATGAAATAATACATATTACGTAATGCATATTTAAAAGGGCTAAGTGTGTGTACCTTGTCAAATGTCATATGCCCGTGATGAATGAGCCTACATTATCTTCTCGAAGATGTCGTGACATACACCTGTGGGAAAGGCTAAAAAGGCAACTACTACTACACTACTATACAGTACTAATCTTTCTCACGTTTTTTATAGTCGCCGCTTACGACACTTACGGGATTAAATGGGTGATGGTTTGTATTATTCCTCCTCACACTTCATAATTTTTATATTTATAAATTTTTACAACCTAACATTTTTATAGCATTATGATGGCATATTACGTGATAGACCCATGCCTGCAGCTATATTAATAGTATAGATGTAGCACGAATGGGTCGGCTAAACCGGGGAAGGACCACGCTCTTACAAAATACCAGCGTAAAATGTATAGATCCTTATGATCCCTGTACTTGCTCGTAACTTTCTTTTATTTAGTTGCTGTATTGAAAATAAGCTGAGAAACATTATGAATATGCGATTAAAATGATATCTTCGAGTTGTTGACAGTAGATGTTGCATTGATTAAAATAGTTTCATACGTACCGGAGTAGCTAAAGGCGTTGTTAGTGGAACGACGAGCGGTGCTGTCATTGGGACAGCAAGTGGGGCGGATATTGAGGTGGGCGTAGTGCGCGCTGGCACGGTCGATGATTCACCTGCAAAATAGAAAGGTTAGTCAAGATGGTGGTGCCAAATTAAAAGTTTTTTATGAAATGCCCTTTTAAAAACATATTATATTCTTTCATTTGTTTTTTTGTTAAGGTACCTCCACATTAGGATTTTCTCTTGTATCGTGAAGGCAGTTTACAGACATGAATAGCCCAAGGACAAAAATCCAGACCCGGAACAACTATTTGTAGGCCATACAAATACTTGTTCCGTGAGGGATTCGAAGCCGCGGCCCCGGCACTGCAACTGATTGCTAAGCCACTGCGCCATGGAGCCGTCAATTTTATCAATGTCAGATGTATACGAGAAGACATTCAGGTACAACATTTTGCATCTATATAGTCGTATCAAGAATAGGGAAGGACCACGCTCTCAGAGTATACCAGCGTAAAATAGCAACTTAATGCTGCTATGTTCCGTATGGTGAGTGCAGAGAACCGGAGATCCTTTTTACTGGAAAAAAGGCATTCCATCTTAGTCTTCACGGGTGATAACGCATCTGCAGTTTGATTCTATATTGAGGATAAATGAAGATGTCTATGGGCCACAGCAACCACTTACCATCAGGTGGACTGTGTGCTCGTTTGTCACTCTATCCTATAAAAAAAATTAGAAGTTTAGGAATTAAACTGTAGGTACGGAGAATGTATGTGAAGAAGGTGATGTATTCGTCAACAAACTTTCATTTTATTTCATTTTTTTAATATTTGGCAAAATCAGTATAAGATAAAACCATACTAAACTTTTATGTAATAAAATATTTAAAAAAAACAAGTTTTTCGCCTAAAATATAGCCTAGACATTGTTATTACTCTCTACTTGTTCGTAAAGTTTCATCACAATCGTTTCAGGTATTCCGAAGATTAACCCGAACAGACAGCGAGACAGATAGACGGACGGACAAAACTTTTAAAGATAAAGTCATAATAGCACACAAATAACCTATTGAACTAAATACAAGCCAGTTTCTTTCAATATTACAGACACTTCAGTTTTATTTATGTGTATAGATAAAAAAAAATATAATATATCCACGAGAGAAAAATTTAATCTCTTAGTGATCCATTATACTCACAACCGCTAGGACTTGTTATTTAGAAGAAAATATTAACAAAATATGTACGTCTTCTAAAGAAAACAAGTATTATACTTGTATCTAAACTTTTCTTATTACACATCATACCTTTATAATCCAGATAAAAGAAAATATTTGTCTTGGATGTCTACTCGTACACAATATGTTCTTAAAGGGCGTTTTACACAAAAATATTTACACAAAGTAACGTGGAAGCACTACGCAGTGACTTAGAAATAAATTGCAGCGCTAAAAGCTGCGAGTTCGAATCCTGCTTGGAAAATTTGTATGGCTTGTCTGAATGTTTGTTCCTATGAAATTTATGTATGTAAACTACCCCCCACGATACAGGAGAAAATCCTAGTGTGGAGGTAACGATTTCTTAAAACACAAAACAAATAAACAAGAGTGACCAACATATCCTAATAAATCAGTAAGCTGAAGTGACAATAGACCAGGCTTTTAGCTTGAAGAACCGTCAATGATCGAGGGAGGAAGTCAGTTTTTCGAGTGACAGTTTCGTACCAATAAGTAATTTGAATGGCAGCCCCCTACTACATGGTATGACAAACTGGTAAGAAATGCTTCAAAACGTCATCCCGTGGATGTTGTAATAGGTGACGTAGAGAAATAAATCAGGTGCTGCGCATCGGCATTTTCCTAATAAAATTTCCAAATAATTAAAAAAAAAACTGTAGTTGCCAATGCGGCTAGCGTGAAACCTATGACATACATGCATCTATTGAGGCAATCTATGGTGGAGGTTTGTGTTCAGCAGGAAACTGCTTAGAGACTGTAATGGATATTGACCATGTGGTGGTGACGGAAGAGTATCCAGTGCGCCATTTTGTCCTCGGCTTCGAAAGAAGCAACTTAGAGAAATGCCAGATATATATGGCTTTCGTTTGACTGTATATCACATATTATTTGTGTAAGACATGTGTCATTCATTCATTTCTACGTGACCCGATCATTCAAGTATTGAAGCGTCTTACGAAACGGGTCATTCGTGTCGATCATTCAAATGGATTTGTCAAGTTTCAGTTCTCTGTGATCTTTTTTATTCATAGATAAAGGGCTTTGTCGCTGATGCGATTATGCCGCCCTGGTGGTTACAAAAAATCTTAGATATAATAATTACTAACAAATAAACTTATTACACCTACTAGTTACTTAATCTCTTATTAACTAACGAATACAGTTTTTTGGCATCATCTGATAACGGGTCCGATAAAATACTATTACTACTACTACCAATTAAGGACAATTGTAAATTACAATTTGCTCTTTCTCTTGAGTTCTGGGCACATTCTATCAAAATGTGATAAACATCATCAATAATATTAGAAATTGAACACTTTGGTGAAGTAGTTTTTAGCATCAAGTATAATAATTTATTGCATGGAATGTACTCTGTGATCTGTGAGACTCGCTAGATAATATCGGTCGTCGTATGTTACTATACTCTTTGGTCGTTGGTCCTATCAATCGTTTGATCCGGAACGTTAAACAAATGTAATTGCAATCATCAATATTTTTTTGTTTACAAATCATCAATACTTTGATGCGACACGGGTCAAAAGAACCGTTTACGAATGAAACATGTCTAATTTGTGTATTATTGTGTTTAATTGGTATATATTTCGTCGTTATATATTAATAACGTCCAACGTGCAAGACATCTGGTATTGCGATTGTTTTTTTTATAGGATAAGGGTGACAAATGAGCACACAATCCACCTGATGGTAAGTGGTTGCTATGGCCCATAGACATTTATCCTCGTTTGCGAATAAAATGCAGATGCGTTGTCAGCCGTGAGGACTAAAATGGAATGTCTCTTTTCCGTTGGTTCTCTACATTCACCAAACGAAACAAAACAACATTAAGTTGCTATTTTACGCTGGTATACTGTGAGAGCGTGGTCCTTCCCCGGTCGCGTTGACCCATTCGTGCTACAATTGTACTATTGATATAGTAGCATGGTTCTACCACGTATAAAACACGCATAAAAGTTTTCCATCCCTGTCTAGCACGTCGTAAATCAGCACTTGAATTTCGATCCCGGGTTGCTTGAGCATTGTGTAAAATACAAGCGATTAGCTTCTGAGCTAACTCGACTCGGAATAATACCCCCAAACACGAATTATTTTACGACATTATCTTATCGTGGTATAAGCTCTACAATTCATCTTAATCTATGCTGCAGCGACGAGCTTATGTATTTAAAGCTAAAGTACTCTAGGAAGTCACTCCAGTTGCGTTAAATTCTGACATTATTTTAAACAACGCGGAAGTCTAATAATGTTATTTATTCATGCTATGGTTTGGAAGACGTTTAGTGGATAACTTTGAAAGTCTTTTGTGGTAGAAAATTCGTTTTAGTGCAGTTTGAACAGTCGATCTTATTTAAAGGTGTCAATTTATCTATTTAAATAAAAATTTAAATGTACATGTGCTTAAAATATATTCTATTTTATTATATGTTGTGTAACATCGACCACTAATAAAAAACTAGATACACAATTATTTTTAATTCTAGATTAAAAAAAATATTAATGTAAATTCAACCTTAATTGCATTGTTTAAAGTTATATTCACAAAGCAACGTACGGATTAAAATCGCACCCAAATGTTCGAGTGCGCGCTCATTCGGTAAGGCCATTTCTTGTCGCTGATTGTGTATCTAGTTTTTTATTAGTGAACGATCTTATGTAATAATAAAATGCAGCTTAAAACATTGATTAAATTTATTTTCCGTCCGTAGCGGTTGAGGTGAAGTGTTAACTAACACATCTTTATATGTAAATTTTTTATGTCCATGTGTATGTGAATGAACTCCTACTAAATCACTGGATTGACTTTGATGAAATTTTGTGTGAGTGATTAAGTTGATTCGATAGTAGTTTAAGATTCACAATTGGACCCGGTAGGTGGTGCTGTTATCGAGATCCAGAAATCACACGTGCGAAGCCGGGGCGGATAGCTAGTTTTTGTATAACTGTTATAGTTTCAGAAATGTAGGTACGGTTGGACCATAAACAATATTTAAAAAAAATATTATCATTATCACCATATCGGCCCTTCACCAGTCCATTGCTGAACATAGACCTAAATAATGCCACAAATCACGGTCCTGAGCCACCTGCCAACCACCGACTTCCTGCGTCGAAGCTAGTGTGAGCGCTCAAAAAAATTAATTTAATTTAATAACATACTATTAAGAGAGTGACTTACGATAAGTATTATAGCAGTAGTATTATTAGCATAATCTCTATTTTTTCTTTATTGTTTTTTTTTTTCTATTAATAGGATAATAAATGTTTCATTAAATAAGTAGTGTATTTATTATATAGATCTAAATACACAGCGTAACAATCTAAGAAAATCTTAATTTTAGAAATAACCTCTACATTCTAATTGCCCCTCTCCTATAAAGAAAAAACTAAAAAAAAACTAGTTCCAAAATCTGCTCACTTACACTCCATGGTACAATATTTGGGTCTTGGTAAATTTATGCGGCTCACATACTCGCGTTCCCTCACAACCCGGCTCGGTTGCGATATCTAATAACTTTTATTTGAGGAAAATTGCTTTCATTTCGCTAATAACACCCTTGTGTTTTAAGCAGAATATATTTCTTTCTAAGATAATACGTTCTCATGTAAGGTAACTCGATATTACTTTTATAAGTAACACAGAACATAACTTAGCGGGGATGTTTATCTTTTCTAGCCAAACTATCGCTCACAAATTAGATTTCCCATTTCTCACGTCGAAGAACAAGGATACTTTATCATCAGCCAGTAAACAGTCTTCAAAACATTATGGCATCATTGCAGTAGTTTTATACATATTTAACATTCTGTAAATCTACTGACACAATTACATTTACATTCATGTAGAAAAATATATATAAAAATATCATCAAAATCGGTCCGGCTGATGGTAAGTGGATGCTGTGGCCTATGGTCAACTACATACGTTCTCGATTTAGAATCAAAATACAATTGCGTTGTCAACACTGAGGACCAAGATAGCATGTATGGTTCCCGGATTTCTCGGATTCGATGAGTTTAAAACTAATCTCCGGCTATAAAAAGCCAAGTAGTTTATTTGCGTGTTTATTGGGATTAACAAAACTATTTTTAAATGTACAAAATTTAATAATGTGCTCTGAAAATATCGGTCCGTAGTTTTTTTTTAAAGAATAAGGTTCATAAACGAGCACACAACCCAGCTGATGGTAAGTGGATGCCGTGGCCCATAGACATCTATACATATCCTCAATTTTTTTTCTTAAAAAAACGTTACAAATAATTGTTACGTGCGGGATTCGAACCCGCGGCCCCCATCACATCGCAACAACTCATTGCTAAGCCACTGCGCCACGGAGCCGTCCATGAAAATGCAGATGCGTTGTCATTCCTAAGGATTAAGATGGAATGACCCGTTGCAAGGAAAAAGGGTAGCCAGTTCTCTACACTCAACATACGAAATACAGAAGCATTAAGCTGTTAGTTTACGCTGGCATTATGTGAGAGCGTGTTCCTCCTTTATTAAGCAAAGTTTGTATAATAAAAGTTATAATTGTTTAATAATGTTTGTATAATAAGAATTTATGGATGACATTCATCCCTGGGAATGATGTAATCGCTGCCAAGCTACTTCTAATTTGTTTTGTGCTGCTATTAGTGTAACGTATATTATGATATTAAACTGTTCTCTTTCAAACAAATATCCCACTCGGTTTTTTCAGGTTCTTCCCGAGTCGAAGGTATTTTCCGAACCAGTAGTGAATTAAACATAAGGATAACTCAACAAGTTTTATTTCTCATAATCTTTAATGAATGAAAATGTTTCTATTTCTATTTCTTCCCTGGTCGAGTCCAGCAATTTGTGCTACAACCATATTAGTATATCAGTTGCGGCATCACTCTACTACGTATAAAAATCTGTAACCTAAAATAAGACATAAATATGAAAATATAACATCGGTTACCAATCGACACTCATACATTTTTATACAATATAATAAAACAACACTTCACAAATCGAGTCGATACGAAGCCATTCACTAGTCGTACCGAAGTTTTATATCCGCACTGCTGGTCAGAAGTGAACGCGATAACTACATTTCAAAATTTCATTTGCCGAGAACTGTATAATAATATAAGAGTAAAAAAAAACTTACACAACACGCATTGGTCGTGAACTGTGATGATACTGATAATTATTTTATTTCATCCTGGTGATCCTGATCAGGAAACTATGATAAAATTATTAAATTATTGTATTGTCATCGGTGCTTAAAACAATCAGACGTCTACAAGTTGGTGAAAATTACATTAAAAGATTCCATTATATGGATAAACGGACAAATAGATAAATACAAGCGAAGATATTTAAGGCCTCGAACATGCTGAATATATTCCATGCCAATAAGACAATGAACTTCAAGGGATTTTTTAAGATTCGGCCGCAAAAATGTGGAATGATTTTCCATCGCCCTAATAGGAAAATTTAAAATTAATTAAGCAACATTTAAAAAAAAGGTTAAAAAGGAGTTATTTCATAAACAAAGGTATTTTTAGGCCGAATGAACTGTATGTTTATTGTATGATCATATTTTAATTTAACGTCTTTTTATTTAACACATATAAAATGTAATGAGGGTTACCACTAATACAAAAATAAGTACGATGTGCGTGCGACCAAGAATATACCAAAAACAGCAGGAACTGTCCAAAAACCAGTGCTGAGCATAACGCCCAGCGATCACTGAGTCTGTATCAGATGAAGCTCTAGATCAAAAATGAAGCTGTACATCAGATGAAGATGTAAAAGCCAAATAGGCTAACAGTACTTACATCACAGAATAAAGACTGAGTCTGTTCCCGTTGCCTCACATAAGTAATAGTAGTTAATTTGTTAAGATTAAAAAAAATATTAACTATTGATTTTGTTAAGTCTTTATTTATATATATGACGGCACCTGCACCGTTGCAGGTGCGGCCACGTCGGTTTACCTAGACAGAATTCTTGTACACGACACGTGTACCGCACACCTCTGGCATAGTGACGGCACCTGCACCGTTGCAGGTGTGGCGACGTCGGTTTACTTAGACAGAATTCTTGTAAACGACACGTTTACCCCACACCTGCGGCATTGCACCTGCGGTGCCGCCCGTTCTGCTTGTATAAAACGGATGGAGCGGCCGCCGTTAAAGCAGTCTTGACTCTGACGTGGAACGATGTGTTTGTCGTATTCCGTTACTAGTTTATCCTCGACTCGTTGGATAGTTAATTCGTGTAAACGAATTAATTATTATTCCTTACTACAAAATTAGTCTCTGTACTATACTCAATTACCCTTTCTACATCAGAAGTGGGATAAAGTCCCCCTTATTGCCCACATATAATCTTCGAATTGTATGAGAATTATTACACTTGTAAAGGCTATAATGCATTTTTCATTGATGGATCTCTTTTTATGTTAAATACCGTAATGAAATTTGCTGTCCTACTTATGATATTGTCGTTTCATTAAAGTGTAGAGAAAAGATAAAGTGAAATTATTAAAGCCAAAAGATAAATCCTTTTGTTCGATTTGTATTAAAAGTACCATTTATTAGTATTTTCATTATTTCTGACGGACCTAAATATGTTAACAAATGTCTGAAAAAATGTTGGAGGCTTTCTAGATAAGTCATAGTTTGCATTCAACTAAAAATTAATTTGTTCAAGTTTTGTTGTAATTGATAATTCATGCGAAAGATGATTATCATCTGTTATATTTTGAAGTTCAAAATGTTTAAGCAATGTACCAAAATAAAGGATTAACTTTAACATGCTAGGAATTGAAAATAATAAGTGACATTTTTGTGTTCTAATGTGTTGATCAGTGTTGCAGTTTGCTCCGAATATTGTGTGGTCGACAAGATTGGGGTGTCATGTCGAGAGATTCGTAGAATTCTCTACAACAATGATCAATGAGGAAGATATTGTGCGTTTCTTAAGAGAATATGTGATGAATTTTGGAAGCTCGAAATTCCATGGTTCGCAATACATTTATCTCGATTTCTTTTGATTTTGCAAAGCAGTGCAACAATTCACTAGCGCTAGTACGCAAATGTGGCACGAACGCAGCAGAACGGAAAGCTGGATTGCGTTTGCCTGGAGGTAGCCATATCGGTGCGTTCACTTTAATGAAGTCTGGGATGGTCGACCATTTTAATATTTAACAAGAGTTAATATCTGTTAGTAGGTGGTGATAACTGATAGACCGTATGTTGTTCACTGTCAAGCGCGCGAGGACGCGCGACATTCAGAGATAGCCTTGTCTGTGCGTCTAGAAAATACAGAGACGTTGCAACACTCTTGCGAAGTAATTATTCTAGTGCAGGAAAGGAAGATGGAGTTGCGTAGAGGCTGGTCTGTGCTGCACTGGGATGTGACGTGTTGCTGTTGGTTTGCATACTTAGGTGTTATCATGTCACTTCGTCCCTCACGATACACTTTTGTGTGATTGTGACACGGACATGTTTGCGGTATGGCTAGTCTGTAATTGTTCTATACTGAATTGAAAAAAAAGAGAGAGTAAGAAAAAAAAGTGGTTCTTACTATCATTGCAGGGCGTTTGACGGTCCAATGATATAGATACAGGTAATAGTAATTCCGGACTAGCATAAAAAGTACTTGAAAAAAAAAAGCGTAAGAAAAAAAATAGTTCTTACTATAGTATGTGCCAAATCGATTGAGAAAAACGGACAATGACCTTTCGGTCGTTTAACCAGGGGTTACAAACCTTCAATATATAGGCACATTTTATATGTAGTACTTTCTTTATTTATAATGATTTTTTTATAATGATTGATATAATATATATTTATTAACTATTATTAAAAAGTTATGTGAAAGATCGCTGTAGAAGAAAAATCATCTATTGTTATAAAGTACTTTATTCATTTAACAACAAAAAACATTAATTTATAACACATATAAAGATTCGAGTGATAACGACACCGAATAAGTACGTACTTATGCAAAAGATAAAACTTTATTTTTAATATTATATAAGAACTTTATTTTTATTCGGTGCAATCATCACTCGTATCTTCACTTGATGAACTATCTGTAACATTAATTATAAAGCGATCTGCAGTTTGGTCAATTCTATCATCCATGCCACGCATTTTTTGTTCAACCTTAAGGACATGCTGAACACAGTTTTTGCATTTATCTGGCGTGATTTGAGTTAAACCATCTTTAAGTAAATTTTTAACATCTTTTAACTTGAAAGTTGTATTTTTTCGTGCAACGTACCCTTTCACATCTGCCCACACAAGTTCAATGGGGTTAAGCTCACAGTGATAAGGAGGTAACCTTACCACTGTGATGCTTTTTTCTTTTGCCATCTCGTCGGTGACGTAACTTCGATAGTTATCTTTAACTGCCTTTATTTTTTCCATTAAGTGGGTCTTTGTGTCCGAGGGCACGTATGCGATCTGTTTAGATTCTAGCCATTCCTGCATATTTTGTTTCCGCCAAGACATTGTTGGGGTTTTTTCTAAACGTCTGGAGTGGTAACTAGCGTTATCCATAACTATGACATCGCCGCTTTGCAGTTTTTCTATTACTTTTCTAAACCAGTCCTCGAAATGGAGAGCGTCCATACTCTCATGGTAGTCACCAGTAGATGATGATTCAAATACCCAATCACATCCCTCCAAAAAGCCATTTTCATTGCCAACGTGTACAACTATTAATCACTTTCCTTTACCCGAAGGGGCTTTCGCGCCAGTAGAGTAGCCTTCTAACCGTGATTGACGAGAAGATTCAATTGTGGTGTCTTCCCATACCTTTCCCATAGTATGACCTGCGTTAATCCATGTTTCGTCAAGGTAAAAAATGTTACGTCCCTCGTTTCTTAATATTTGTATTTCTCTCAAATATCTGGTACGCCACAGAACTATCTCTGGGCGATCTATTAGACCACTTTTTCTGTTTCTCTTTATATATTTGAATTTTAAATGGCGCAACACACGTCGCAGGGAAGTTTTGCTCAAGATTGGCAACTGGTCATCTTGATTTATACTGAGCAAAATTTTGTCTAAAGTCGGTAATTCTCCTGCAAGAAAGAACTGATGCACTTTCGCTCTTATAGCCGATTTATCAAAATCGTCCAACTTGTCAATTACAGACTTTTTTCTTTTATTAATTATTCCCTTTTCTGGTATTTTATGGGAATCTCTATACACGCTTAATACGCGATATATAGTGCTCTTGCTGACTCCTGAGATCTCCGAAACCTTTTCTACCATATTAACGTTTGAAGGATACACGTCTTCGGGCCAGGTGTTTTTGACATATTTGTATACATTAATGATAATCTCTTGTTCCCCGACCGACAAAGTGGTAGGTTTTCTCTTTTTTACTGGTGACGTTAAAGGTGCTCCAGAAGATGGGCCTGTAAATAAATGACAAAAATATACTACCATAGTACTACATCACATAAATACATATTGTTTTAGAAAATAAATACCACATGGTCACATAAAAAGAGCGCTTTAAGAAATAGAAAGGCTACGTCGTCGCATTTGTACCTATTTGTACGTACCTGCTACGTTTATTATGGGGCGGCGACGTCTCTTTCCACTTGATGTTGAAGGACCGGGTCCTTCACCAAATTCTCCTGAACTCATGTCGATTTAGTAACGACCGTCACAGTAAAACTAATATAACAGATTCAAAAAACAAAAACTTAACGATATAACAAATTTAACAGTAAAAACTCAACTAAAACAATGCAATGAATGCTATGAATTACCCGAGACGTACACACGCAAGCGCTATCCGAACACGAATGAAAACAAAATGGCGGACCGGCCCAAAAAAGGTGACGCATCTCTGGCTGCCATTGTCACGTTTCTTTTAGAACGAACTGACGTAACGCGCGTTTTGTTTATTTTAAAGGGATGAATTTGCAAAAGCTCAATATGGTGATTATATTGCTTCAAATATTTTTTTAATATGAAACTGTTATTAAATGAATTGCTGCGTTACTTACCATAAATTGAAATATAAAATATAACACATTTTTCGCGATGTACCGTAAGATTTTACTATGTTTATAGGAACCACAGACAATATTATTTAAGAAACAAAAAAACAAAACATATGTGCTGACCTAGAAGTGGGAATAATATCAATATTTAAATATTGTTATCACATCTAAATTGAGATTTTGTAAGTTACGCCTTTTGACACTCGGCTCATATCTGAGGTCATTGTCCGTTTTTCTCAATCGATATGGCACATACTATATCATTGCAGGGCTTTGTGCCGGTCCAATGATATGGCTAAAGGGAATAGTGATTTCGGACTAGCGAAAACAGTACTTGAAAAAAAAAGAGAAAATAGAAAAAGCTACAGACTAATCATTCCGATCTAGCATAAAGATGATTAAAGTTTTGTAGGGCTTACTGCCGGAACAAAACTGATTTTCGCCCAAATCTGAAGGGTCGATATGGACCGTACCAGACGCTGTTTTATCAGGATGATCAAACGATGTTTTTCTTTCTACAGAAAATTAAGATTGTGATGGAGCGCGTGCGAGGACGCACGCAAGTCAGCATGGCCGTGACAGCTCCTGCACCGTTGCAGGTGCGGCGACGTCGGTTTACCTAGACAGAATTCTTGTAAACGACACGTGTACCGCACACCTGCGGCATTATGCCAAATACCCCCCATATGAGGCAATCTATGGGGAAGTCCTATGTTCAGCATAGGACTTTAATAAGATGTTCCCTGACAAGAAAGACTCACCAGAGGGAGGTCAATGAGGCGATTAGTGCCCTATCGGCCCTGTTACGGCCGGCAGCTGCCTATCCCAGGAGTAGAATCCTTCGCGGCCCATAGACGAAGAAGCTACAGGCAGATGCTGGTCGGGCGTCCTCACGCCACGGGTTAAAAGTCTAATTACACTAAACAATCCGGGGGGAGCGTTACAATTATTGAACAGAGCTTACTTACCTCTATTCAAGGCGACTGGTCCCTCAGGATTCGGTCAGGTCTCGTGTGGATGTATTGTGCTAGAAAGTAAAGGTCAGTGATGTGTATTTGGGTGTGGCTGGTAGTGTTATTGACCTTATTTGACCGTTCCCCCTGCAGCAGTTCGGCCCTCAGCTCCTCTCCAAGCTAAGGTCGCCTTCCGCAGTCACTTTCTTCCTTTGTTACGATTGACTCGCGAAAATGAACACAGAACGTACGGGTCAAAGGTCACCGTTATTTCTAGAATATTAACTACCGCACTAGTAACTAATACAGTCGAATCCACTTATACAGATTCTGCGTTAAACCTAAAGTCCCGGGTAAACTCTCAACACGCGCCATCATTCCCAGTGGTATATTTACTATACGCGCCTAACATAAATTAGATCTAAGAGCTCCCAAACAAAAAACGGACTGCCTTCTCCTTCGACGCGAAGAAGACATCTAATCTTTCGCTCTCGACTCCCACCGTTCAGTAAGCTCGGACGTTCAACACGCGCGAACGTCATCCCGTATCAGCCGAGCCGAGAGCCATCTAACGTCGATGCCTGACACCAACGCTTTTGCGTAAACAAACCCCCGTCCCGGACATAAGGATTTAGGTCCGCGAGCAAACCGGTCAGCGGGACAGGGTCGCGACGGCAAGTTGCAAGATCGAATCTACAACCAAACTAGGCCACCCTACGCACCCAATCAGATCTTGCAACCCTGACTAACGCCTCAAAATTACAGCCCCAACGTGGGCTAGCCGGAAAGTTGAACTGGATGCCCTTCCTGGTCATCGCAGCACATAAATAAGTCCTATTTCTAGACAGAAGTCAGACGACCTCCTTCAAACACCTATCTGCGCTCCTATGATTAGTTCCGCAACTCGACCGGATCAGGTCTGCAAACAGCGACGCGACACGAAGCGGCCCAGAGGGACCTTCAAGCTTCAGTGCAGAGAGCACCCCCAAATTCCCCATGAACGTCGTCTGTGGAGAGCTGAACGAAACGCACAGATGGTCCCTAGCAGGTGATCCTATGCTCATATTTCAACTAATTTTTCAAAAGCATCAATGTTCAATTACAGAATTAATTAAAACAAGTAATCACCGATGCACATAGGTCAACTTGGCAAAGTAAACAAAACAATAAACGTAAGGGACAGCCCTATTTCTTATTTCAAATAAATATCTTAGACAGTGCCAACAAAATCTAAACCAAAAGAGAATTGACTCCTATTTCCTTCGGCAACCACAGGGTTATCTAATTTCAACCTTCCTTATCACAAAGAAAAATGATTAAACACTATCACAAGCATTAAAAAAGGGCACACAATTTAATCTCCATTTTCCGTGCAACAGCAAACGCAGTGATCAAATGTATTTACAAAACATATGCAGCAGCATTTAAAGGAGTATTTTAAATTCAATTCTTTTAATCACAACCGCTACAATATGAATTTCGCGGAAAACTCAAAGCATTTTAATTTAAATTTAAAGAATTTTTAGCTAAGTGCTCGACCAAACCAAATCTAATACCCCTTGAGAGCGTGATTCAACGCTCCAGGGGGCCCTAATCTTCCCACCACCAAGTGGAGGCCACACCGCGTGAACCCGATACTGACAGAGCGCAACCGCTAACGGTCGCCACTCGGGTTGTACGCCCTCACTGAGGCCGTCGGCAACAGAACAGCTTGACAAGTGGACTGTTGACGGCTTAAGGCTCAGTAGAGGCAGCCATGGTGGGAGCTAAGGCGGCAGCTAGCTAGGGCCGCCTCCATCAAATGGGGTACAGTGGTACACCAGTCGCGGCCACTCAGCTAACGGGAGTGGGAAGGGTCCAGCGGACCGATAAGTGGCCGTGAAGTTCCTCTTCGCACGCTGAGGGGGGGTGATGACACCCCCGCCCCTGGGGGAATTACCCCCCGACTGGTCGGGGGAGGGACCCCTTTCAAACCTAGGGGCCTGGTGGCTAGCCGGCGGGCGCCGAGCGTCGCCCGTCAGAGGGAGTGGCGGAGCGCCCCCGCCCGTGGGGGTCGAGGGCCTGGCAGTGCCCCAAAAGGAGACGCCGTTTGCACCCAGGCACAGTACGGCATGGTGATTGCCCTGGCAATGCAGACAGAGCCGCTGGTGCGGACAGTCTCGCTGAAGGTGCCCTTCCAAACTGGAGTAGCACCAGCGGCGCTCCTTGACGATAGTTCGCCTCGCCGGAACCGGCTTACTTAATAATTTTGGGCAAGACGTTACCCGGTGATCAGATGCTCGACAATAGGAGCAGGGGGGGGTTGACGACGACTTGCCCGGCGGATTTCGCCTCTCACTGGGCACGGCTCGTAAGTCGTCGACGGTGCCCGCCGCGTGCTCGATCTGTCGGCACTGCTCCTCCAAAAACCGCAGCAGGTCATAGAAGGGCGGAATATAGGAGGCCTCGTCCCCGCCGTACCTCTCCTCAAAATGCATTCGAAGGTCGAGAGGTAGACGGGACAGCACGATGCGGAGCAACAAGAAGGCCCATTCGCCCACTGGTACATCCAGCCGCCTCAACATATTACAGGCCACCAAGACTGGATCCAACAGGTCCGGACGTAGTCTGGCCCGGTCACTAAGCAGCGGGAGGCTCAGAAGCTGCTTAACATGTTCGTCCGCAATTCGCCGGACGTTGGCGTATCTTCTGACTAGGAGGTCCCGAGCAGTCTGGTAGGCGTCGTCCGACAAGCTCAAATGGCTGACAACGTCCAGGGCCTCCCCCTCCAGTGAGGCCAGGAGGTACGCCATCTTCTGGCTCGGGGTCAAGTCACTCCGGGCGTCCACTAGGCCGTCGAAAAGACCAACGAAGGTCAGCCACTCGGAAAGGACCCCGGAGAACTTTGGCAAGTCCAGAGTTGGGAGTCGTCCCAACAGCTCCGGCTGAGGCTGCTTCCGAAAGGACTCGGGCAGGCCACTCGTCCGAGCTTCACGCGCCTCCTCGGCATACCTGCCTTCAGCCTCGATCAACTCGTCCGTGAGCCACAAGAACTGCTCGTAGTCTGCGAAGCAGGAGTCCAGGACTCCCTTTTCCACATCCGAATCCTCAAGCTCAGCGTAAGCCTCCTCCACTGCAGCCCTTCGAGCATCGACCTGCTCGAACCGCTTCATCAAATTATGGACCCTATCCGGTCGACCTATCAAAGCATGGGCGCTGGTGGCCCAGCGTAACTCAGTCCGCAGGCAATGGATTAGCATCTTGGGCGAGGACATCACTACTAAATACAAATTACGACGCCGCTCGAGCACAATTACAAAAATAACAAATAAAAAATACAAAAATTAACAGCTAAATGCAGTTCCTATCAAATCGAGTTGAATAGAATGTACACAAATAAGAACCGCTATTTATCAAATCAAACACAAGTAAGTACAAAAGAAAAGGTAAATCAAATTAACAATAACAAATACTAGTGCGATCAAATCAAGTTAAATTCAAATTACGTAAATACAAATTACCACTCTTTAGTTCAAATACAAATTACAATACGAAAGATACATAACGCAGATACACATCAACTAAAAATACCTTGCTCGGAAATCGACCCTTCGATAAGTAATACACTACAACCATCCGACAACGATAATTAACCGATTACGTAAAAATAACCATCTACCTACATGACGCAATCTCCCGCTTGCGCGCGAACCGGGCGTGGTTTTTCAAATTTACCCGCAAACAACAAAGCAAGCTAACAAAGAAAGGAATTTTATTATTACGTATATAATAAAAAAAAATATTTTTACGTATTACGGACGGGCGTGATTGTAGACACAAAATTAAACCAATCAACCCAACGCTCCCTGCCACCAAAATTATTTAATTTTTATCAAATACTATGGTCGGTGGATCGACCGGGAATCGATCCCAGCACCGCGTTCTGCTACCAACTGTTACTGCCGGCAGCTGCCTATCCCAGGAGTAGAATCCTTCGCGGCCCATAGACGAAGAAGCTACAGGCAGATGCTGGTCGGGCGTCCTCACGCCACGGGTTAAAAGTCTAATTACACTAAACAATCCGGGGGGAGCGTTACAATTATTGAACAGAGCTTACTTACCTCTATTCAAGGCGACTGGTCCCTCAGGATTCGGTCAGGTCTCGTGTGGATGTATTGTGCTAGAAAGTAAAGGTCAGTGATGTGTATTTGGGTGTGGCTGGTAGTGTTATTGACCTTATTTGACCGTTCCCCCTGCAGCAGTTCGGCCCTCAGCTCCTCTCCAAGCTAAGGTCGCCTTCCGCAGTCACTTTCTTCCTTTGTTACGATTGACTCGCGAAAATGAACACAGAACGTACGGGTCAAAGGTCACCGTTATTTCTAGAATATTAACTACCGCACTAGTAACTAATACAGTCGAATCCACTTATACAGATTCTGCGTTAAACCTAAAGTCCCGGGTAAACTCTCAACACGCGCCATCATTCCCAGTGGTATATTTACTATACGCGCCTAACATAAATTAGATCTAAGAGCTCCCAAACAAAAAACGGACTGCCTTCTCCTTCGACGCGAAGAAGACATCTAATCTTTCGCTCTCGACTCCCACCGTTCAGTAAGCTCGGACGTTCAACACGCGCGAACGTCATCCCGTATCAGCCGAGCCGAGAGCCATCTAACGTCGATGCCTGACACCAACGCTTTTGCGTAAACAGGCCCATCTAACCTCTACAAATGAATAATGTTCTCGTAGGGTTCGTGTGTCGAGCAATCGGCACATGAAGCTTACGAACGATATTCAACAGCTGAATAGAGCGACGAACGCAGCCCTAAAACAATACGATCAATATCGTACTAAAGACAACAAATTTCGACCGCGCAAACCTCCAAAACGAGGTGAAACAGCGCCTTAAAAAATTTAGATATGAAAAGTGGGATAACCTGCTGGAGGATATCGAGCCATCTCAAACTGCCTTCTGGCAGTTGACCCGAGCTCTGAAAGCAGAATAATCTTCACCTATGCCACCTCTTATTAGGCGAGGAAACCCCGATATTGCCTTTGACGTCTCTAAAAAGGCCAAATGCCTCGCGGATAGTTTACAGAACCAATGTATTGCCGCTCACCTTGCAGAGCTCGAGGCCGAGGTCGAGCGTAAATCTGTACTATGACCTACGAGTGACTCCTTAGATTCTGTGATAGTCGACGACGTCACAGAAGTAACAAAAACCTCAAAAATAAATCAGCACCCGGCCCCGATAGCATTAGCAACAGGGTACTGAAATCTCTCTCCGCGCCGCAAGTATGCCTCCTAGTAGGCATATTCAACGCTCTTCTTTCCAACTGCTTCTTCCCGTATGCCTGGAAAGAGGCAGACGTAATAGGAATCCCGAAACCGGGGAAACCGCATAACTTAGCTTCTAGTTAAAGACCAATTAGTCTTCTCAGCACACTGGGGAAAGTTTAGGAGCGATTCATATTGAAACGCCTTTGTAAATACATCTTCGCTAACAAACTTCAGCAGACGAGCAGTTCGGCTTCAGACCTTAAAACTCGAGCACCGACCAGTCACATCGCCTCACAGAATACATTCTGAAATTATGAGGATAAGGTTTAAAACTCTCTTAGGAATAAGAGGAGGCATGTGTCCGTATATAGACCGTAAGTTTTCTTTTCATTTTCATTTACTAAATAAAAAATATTCTATTAAATTCTAGATCTAATTACAAGTTTCTTAATCAGATATTTTGATGACCCTTTTTCTTAAACATCAACTACTCAACGTAATTTCAGAATATTTGCTTTCATGATGAAGCACTTCTCCAAACTTTCAGATTACAAAATAATCGGACAACATGTGCGTTCAGTGCGTGGCAAGTTCCGGCAGACATATTTTCCTCGTTTTGCGTTTTGTCTTTCGCGGACAATAGATTTTCGTTCGGGCAGTCCCTAATTGAAAATTTTGGGAAATATTTTAAAGTTACCGTACGACTTTACGTGGTAGAGCCATGCTGCAGCTATACTTGTAGTATAGTTGTAGCACGAATGGGTCGGCTCAACCGGGAAAGGACCACGCTCTCACAGAAAACCAGCGTAAAATAGCAGCTTAACGCAGCTATGTTTCGTATGGTGAGTGTAGAGAACCGGAGACCCTTTTACTGGAAAAGAGGCATTCCATCTTAGTCCGTACGGGTGACAACACATCTGCATTTTGATTCAAAAAACGAGGATAAATGTAGATGTCTAGGTATGTGCCACAGCAACTATTTACCATCAGGTGGACTGTGCACTCGTTTGTCACCCTATCATATAAAAAATATACTCCATCTAAAAAAAAGTGTTTAAGCAAATTACAAAAATTAAAGATGTTTTTTGAAAAACGAAAAATTGATAAAATAAATGGTTTATGATAATCTTACATCTACATAAGATCCTATCCAGGTGAAGTCGGGGCGGGTCGCTAGTATTGTATACATTAGAACAATCAGCTCACGTGTATTTCCAAGAATGCTGATTGCAGTGAGATAATTGGAATTTCTCGAGTAATTCAGCGTAAGTTTTATCATTGACTAATTCCACTTTCAGCGGCAGCACACTGAATTCAACAAGGTGTTACTCTAATTAGATTCTGAGTTGGAGTTGTAGACAAGCGTCTTACTTTTGTAATAAAGGCATATGCGTCTCTGAGAAACTGAAAATTATTCTATTTAGAAAGCAATGTGGAGTGGCTGTTAAGTATTTTGAGAGGATCGCAATATCAAGACTTAGCATACCGTAGGGTGATGATGTCATAGTAACCACTTACCATCAGGTAGACTGTGTGCTCGTATGTCACCCTATCCTATAAAAAAAAGACGAAATCGATCAGGCGACAAAGTCTGTTTCACATATGAACCTCGTGGTTTAATATTATGGTATAACGGTTTAAGTAACTCTCAATTAATAGCTAACGACAATGAAATATAGTAAAAGCTAAGCAATAAAATTAGAAACTAACACACATAAAATACTAATTTAAATTTTAAGTATAGAAGGACCCGAGTAATATAGGTTGCATAATATTTACAAAATAATACATGCGCTTTTTTCCAAAAAGAAAGACAAAAGCATCCGAACAGATAGTGCATAGCTTTTCAAATCACAGAACAAATATTGCTCAGCGGGACCAGAATAAAAATAGAGAACAACCTGCGGAGATTACTTCTCGAAACAGACGTTGAATTTAGCTTCACATCCAAACAGAACTAACTACCTTTTTAGATATATTTATAGTTTGTAAAAAATATGTTTTCATTTGCTATTCCGCCGGTAACTAAAAGGTAGCTATATAGTTTAGGTATGAATAGGGTCGATTTAAAATAGTTGTAACTTGTAATATTGTTTTTACCACACGTGGTGGCTCACAGCATAAAGTCACGCTGTTAATGAACAAACGGGTCGGCTCGACCGGTGAAGGACTACTCAATAAATACCAGCGTAAAAAAGCAGAATTATGCTTTAGTTTTTTCGTATGTTAGGTGAATAGAAACGGGGTTATTTACACTAGTAACGAGGCATTCTTTCTTGTAATGTCCTCATGGCTGAAAACGCACGTGAAATTTGATTCCTAACAGAGATATAATATAGGTCACAACAAGTCCCACTGTCATCCACACAGGTCTTTATCATTTCTAAGAAAGTAATGGAGCAAAGATGTATGCCTTCACCACTGAACACTTGGTAAATCCGCACTTAAAATTGCAACTAACTTTCATTGGTGCCGGCGGGAAACGAAGCAGGGTTGCTCGTGTACTGGGAAATTTGCAGCAAGCAGTTAGTCTTTGCTAGCTACAACGTAGCACGTAGAGTTCTGTATATATATATATATATATATATATATATATATATATATATATATATATATATCTATCTATATATATATATATATTTATATATGTATATAAGCATGAATGTATATATGTATGTAAATCTTCACAAAGAAAAGCATCACAATTATTTGTGAACCATACAAATACCTGTCCCGTGCGGGATTCAACCCCGAAGTCCTCAGCGCCACAACTCGTTGGTAAGCGACTGTATTTTTTATAAGATAAGGGTGACAAGCGAGCACCCAGTTCACCTGATGGGAAGTGGTTGCTGTGGCCCATAGACATCTACACGTATCCTCGTTTGTGAATCAAAATGCAAATGCGTTGTCAACCGTGAGGACTAAAATGGAATGCTTCTTTTCCAGTAAAAAGCTTCTGCGGTTCTCTACACTCACCAAACGAAGTAAAACAGCATTAAGCTGCTATTTTACGCTGGTATTCTGTGAGAGCGTGGTCCTTCCCCGGTCGAGCCGACCCATTCGTACAGCAGCTATACAACTAATATAGCTGCAGCATGGCTTTACCACATTATACGTGCCACGAAGGCGTCAATTAGTATTTATAAATGATATTGTAATAATTATTATGAGTTTCATTCTGAAATCACTCTGGAATCTTCACAGTGTAAATAGAAAATGTATTATTAATAATAATAATGACCTATAAACCCAATTTTCCCAAGTATAGGCTTGTACGGGTGGACTCTTTATTTCTGCACTCATATATTTCGATGGGATGATAATTGAACACGGCCAAAGAAAGAGCAGGCTGAGAACCTACGGTTGTACGTGTTTTCCGAGGCACTGCAGTGAAACATCACCAACTTCCTAACTCCGGGCTACTGAGAATTTGATAACTGGAAAACCCAGTAGCAAATTTTGGCCCGATCTGGGATTCAAACCTAATACCCAAGACTAGACCAACGAGACAGTCAACAGTTTTACAAAATATACAGCGCCAATTATCGTCTACAAATTTTGGGATTTTTTTGCCTCTATGCCAATAAAGCATCAGATGTGTTTCTTAGTGATTCCTCATAAGTAACATATGTGAACTTCATGCGCCAACACTCTACTAAGCCAATGCGCCACGGAGCCGTATATAAGTATGTATAAATAATATTATAATAACTATCATGTGTTTTATTCCGAATGCTCGCCTGAGTTTCCACAGTGTAAATACAAAATTTGTTAATAATAATAATAAGGTCTTCTAGACCGAATTGCGGTCTCAGCTCTCAGATTCAACGGAGTGTAGCCAGTGTAGGTCAGAATTATAGCGCACAAGCGCAAGCACAAGTTCCTTCATTGATGTACTTCTTCTTGTTCTCTTTCTGAGGACAGGAGGTCTACGAGCTCTCACGCCATCTAATCAGTCTCGGGACTCTCACTCGTCCTCGGATTCCCCATCGCCAGGCGATGAGCGTAGAAATTTTCATGGGAGAAGCCACCCGTCAGGTGGATTCGCGTGTAGTGGTGTCAGATTATGTAGGTGTGGATGTGCCCGTTATCTGCGCGGTCGGATAACGGTTTGGCAGTACGGGCCACAAATTCTTCGGTAGACTCTATGTCTAGATTTCTGCTAATGACGTCATTCCTGACAAACCGGTCGGTTCTCACGATCACCCGTATTGCAAGACTCTGCTGGGCTTGCAGTTTTTTGCGCTGAGTGGCTGAAGTCAACGCGTACCAGGCTAGTGCTGCGTATGTCAGCCGCTAGTGGACATAGGTTTTGTAGATGCGGATTTTTATTCTAGTTGGAAGTTAATACCAGAACTGGGAGTATAGCTTCGCTCGCGAGACTTTGACCTGCCTCACAGAGTAATCGACTTGTGGGGTCATGTGCAGCGAGCGATCTATCTATCTCTGTTCTCTCGCTATTATACGTTAGCCGCCAGCGGATGTAGGTATTGTAGATGCGGATTTTCATTCTAGTTGGAAGTTAATGCCAGAACTGGGTTTAGCTTCGCTCGCGAGACTCTGACCTGCCTCACAGAGTGATCGAACTGTGCGGTCATGTGCAGCGAGCGATCTATCTGACTCTGTTCTATGACTCTTATAGTCCGATAAGACTATAAACCAACACCGAGAGAGAGAGAAGACTCGGGACCTACGTTTTCACGTGCTTTTGGAGGCACTGGGGTGAAACATCGACAACTTCCTGACTCCGGGTTGCTACTGAGATTTTCTTGACTAGAAAACCCAGTAACAAATTTCGGTCCGACCCGGGATTCAAACTAAAGACCCAAGACTAGAACAACGAGGCAGTCAACAGTTTTGCAAAATATATTAATAAGTAGATCATAGCGCCAGTTATCGGCTCAAAATTTTGATTATTTTTTCTTGGCGCTTAACCAATAGAGCATCAGTTTTATTTCTTAGTGATTCCTCATAATATAAATGTACCTATTTTCACGTATTAGTTCGGTATAAAAATAATAAACCGAAGTTAATGAATGCGGTTAGCGTGACCTTGCCAAGTCGAGAGTAAGGCGTAACCCTTCTCGCTTCGCGTTTGAAGTGTGCAATGTATTGCAAATATGAGTTATTTGGTCCAAATGTAGAATTTCTTAATAGAATACTACATCGTCACCTATTATATCTCAGCATAACTATGAATCATTGCCTCGACAAAAAATTATCTCAATATGCCTATCGCTAATATAGAACAAACCTAATGAGTGTTAAATTAACATATCTCTAAGGTTACCACTAATATAATTTAAGAGTGCTCTTCAATTTAGTATTTAATAATTTATATATTAATTTATATGGGATGAGAATAAAATTAAATTCAAGTTCTGATAGTAAAATAAACCTTCAATTATGTAAATAAATTGTGTGAAAAAGTACAGGTATGTTTGATGTGTTCATTATTTTTATAAACCCGATGACGCCGTAAGGCGAAACCGATCGATTTTTATACATAGTATATTAATAATTTAAAATAAATATTGTGAAACGAGTAAAAGTGTTTATCCAAATCACAAAAATGTATTTGACGAGACCAGCACCATTGCACGTGCGGCGCGGTAGTCAAGTTAACGGGAGCGGTGGAGGCGTTTTTAAAAACTAAAATAAAACTAAGAGATGACCGTACAGAAGCTCATGTACTTCAACAATGGCAAACTTATTCTAATACATCTTTCATGCAGACTTTATTACATTTGCTTACTCAAGTGACACGATATAGGCCACACACAGGGTGCAAAGTCAGCAATAGTATTTATGCACGTACTTGTATCACTCTGTGTGGGGTCGAATCCATGACTCTTCCCTCCCCAAGAGCGAAATTATCGGCATTTTCAGGAATCCGATGATTTCGCTTTATTACACACGGTTTATATCTAATTATAAGAACAATACAGAAAATAATTGGTAGAATTACATATAAAATTATCGTTCCTAAACTCACACTTTTAACGTTAATAGCACTTGCATTTTCACTGAGATTTATTTTGTTAAGTTTTACTAGTTGAAGCAATTGTTTAGTTTCGTCTAGATTTATGCCTTTTAAACTCACTTCACTGACAATGGGAGACTTCGAAATCTTCAGTTCTGGCAAGTTAGTCATTGGGTAAATTCGGTAATTTAGGTCATCTGAAGAAGATTGGTGGTATTTAAAATGAATATTTCCAATTTCACCTTCACAGAAATCGTCTACTGTGATTATGTAAGTACCACATAAAAGTTCATGAGTAACGTCATTTTCGCACTTTCTGGTAAGTATCCTATGGTTTCTCACGTACAGTATCCAGCTTTCGTGGCTTATTCGTTGGATTTTGGGATCTTCAATGTCCACGGTATGCTGTTCGCAGGCATCGAGGTTTGATTGAAACTCCATGAGCTGTTCTACGCAGCTTTGTTCTGTATGCAGCAGCACATCGTCGTTATTGCACAGGAATTGATTATCCAAAGCGATTTGTTTACAGGCTCTCGGGACTGGCAAGTATTCCTTTTCTTTCACCAATAGGTATGGGTATTTGGGAATAACTATAATAGTTTTGTTTGCAATAGCAACTGGCAATGAATACATTTTGAAATAACTATATGTTTTATTCCCTACTAAAGGGACCTCTAAGATAAACGTGATCTGGTTTCCTTTTATAAAAGCCTTAACCTTAATACAATTTTCTAGTTTAACTAAGTTATTTTCATTTACAGGATATAATAGATTTTCAGTTGTCGCGATTGATTGTAATAAATTTAACAATTCCGTAGAGTTAAAAATTGCTTGATGCAGAACGGATACCTTACTGAATGCTAGTGCAGTTTCGATTTCTCCTAGTATTACGTTAATAGTTCTAAAATAACTCAAAAACATGTCAAACATACCTAGGACATAGGTAGAATAAATGGAGTTTTCTTCTTTTGTAATTAGGAATTTAACAATTCTTTCAATTCTCTTCAAGCGTTCATCTAATATTAAAGTATTGTTATGTAAGGTCTCTGTACTGTTGATGAAACTATCCAAGATTTTGGAGACTAATGTAATTCTTTTATCCGACATTATCTGATTATCGTTTAGTTTAGAAATCAATGAGTCATATCGGACGGCATCATCATGATCCAAATTTCCAGTTACTATTTTTATCATAGACCCAAGCGGGTCAATAATGCCTCTTTTAAATCTTTTCGATGGCACAAGTTGCCGAAATTTTTCTATAGTTGCATCTCTTAAATATCCTACATGTGTTCGAATAGCTAAAAATTCATGAATATATGGTTTATTAACATCTATCAACGCAACGAATTCGTCATACTTTAATATACTAAAATCTAAATCACTACCTTTACCTTCTAAGTTTAAAGTTTTAATAATAAGCCAATTGTCTATTTGCAATGAGGCACGACCCAGTTTGACAGGCAGGATTCCTGGGTTTTTTTCAAGTTTTCGAAGTTGAAGGGTCCATCCTTCCTGAACCATCGTCAGAATTATTATACACCACCTGTGGAGGACGTTTAATATTTTTAATTGGCACTGAAGTATTTCTATTACCAATCCTAACAGGAACTATATTTCTTTCTATATTACCACTAACGACAGCTTTCCTATATCGCGGTTTATCTTTACTTCTTCTTATGTTAGATTCCTTGGCGTATATAACATCTCCTATTCTAAAATTTCTATCTGTTTCACCGCCCTTTTGTTCCCTTACCTTTTCCTTTTTCTCTAACATTTTTTCTGATATATAATTATATAGATATCTAATACGTTTAGCATGATCTTTTAATAGTTGTTGGGTGTAACATTTCTCGAAATTCGCGGCGAACGTTGAATTAGAGTCGGTATGACCGAAAACGATTTCGAAAGGAGTAAGGCCGGTTGTACTATGTATGGTGTGGTTATAAGCCATAATTGAGTAACTCATTACAGTAGCTGCGTCTGTACACTTTCGTTCGTATTTCGCCAATCTGTATATCTCTATAATTGTGGAGTGGAATCTCTCTATTATTCCTGTTGAATTCGGGTTATTAGGAGTAGTAATGTGTAGTAGTATGTTATACATAGTCATAAGTTCCCTAATGAGGTCATTATTAAACTCACTACCGGGATCAGAAGTTATTTTTTTAGGTGTTTCGTATATTGAAAAATATTTAATAAGCGCTCTTACGATTTCCGGTGCGGATCTATTTGGGATTTCGATAGCTTGTCCTAGCTTACTAAATGCGTCAACCAAAGTTAGGTAATAAACGGATTCAATTGAAAAAAGGTCCATGAAAACTTCTTGGAAGGGGGCGTTTTGGGTTTGAGTTAATTGAAGTAATGGTTTAATGGGTTTTCTTTCATATTTCATTTTCCTACAGGCATCACAAACATTAAGTACTGCAGCAATCGTCTCTTGCATGTTCTGCCAATAATAATTTCTTTTAATTCTACTCATTGTTTCCTTTATTCCTCTGTGACACGTCTTTCCTTCATGATGTTGCAGTATGATTTCTTTTTGTTCTCTCTCGTCTTCTACATATATAACACGCTCTGTACATTCAATAAATTCTACCATTCCCTTTTTAAATAGCTGTATAATAATTTTAGAGAATTCTTTTCTATGTTGAATGTTTTCGAAATAAATAAAATATTTAGTCTTGGGCTTAATGTACTCTTTTAAGAAATTTTTTATAAGATCTTCATTCTCAAGTGGGGCAAAAACTTCGAGGACCTTTTGTTTATCCCTGGATAAATTTCTCACTTGTACTTCATTTTTATGCCAGGTATAAACTAAAATTTGGTTAGGTTTTGAGTCAATGGCCTCCTTTAATATAGGAATACCATTCGATTCTAGATCTTGTCCAGAGTGTACGGTTACTATACTACTATCAGTAGATATAGGTGGTAACGGGTATTTCGTGTTAGTCTCTAATTGGTCGACGGATATAGTGGCGGATGTGTCAGTTACAGTTATTGTCCTAGAGTCGTCCCTATTTCCAGTCGTTAAGTCCATAATTTGGTCCGTTAATTCAGTCAGATATTTTTGCAGTTTTTGTTCTTTAGGGTCCAGGTTTACTTCCAATGATTGTGAGTCATCAGAGTCTATGGCATTTAGTTTTATCCGAGAGAGGGCATCAGCATTACTATTTTCTTTTCCGTTTTTGTATACAATATCAAAGTCGTACTCTTGAAGACGTAAACGCCAACGGGTCAATTTACTGTTCGGTTCTTTGAGTGAATAAAGTCAAACTAGTGGTCTATGGTCGGTATATATGGTAAACTTACGCCCGTAAAGGTATGGTCTAAAATGTTTTACGGCCCATATTATGGCGAGTAGTTCACGCTCTATTGTACTATATCTGCTCTCAGTGTCGCTGAGAGTTCTACTAGCGTAGGCAATGGGCTTATCGGATCCTATTGCCCCCTGCGATAAGACCGCACCGAAAGCAACAGTAGAAGCATCTGTAGTTAAAACATAAGGTTTGTCTGGGTCTGGGTATTGGAGTAAAGGCGCATTAGTCAGAAGCTCCTTACACTTCTGAAACGCATCAATATATTTTTGATCTATTACAATTTTATTTCTCTTCTTTAGGCATGCTGTAAGGGGTTGAGTGATTTTGGCGAAGTCTTTTATAAAGCGTCTGTAGTAACCAATCAATCCTAGGAAACTCTTGATCTCGGTAGTCGTCCTTGGTAACGGGTAGCTTAGTACAGCCTGAATCTTGTCATCGTTTGGTTTAAGTCCGTCTTTAGTAATAACGTGCCCTAGGTATAACACTTCTTTTCTCAAGAATTCTGATTTGTCGAGTTGTATTTTTAAATTGGTCGATCTCAATCTGTCAAAAACTGTCCTTAATTTTTGTAAATGCTCCTGGAGGCTACTCGAGAAAATAATTATGTCATCAAGATAGACAAGGCAATGAATTCCTTGTAAGCCTCTTAGGATGTTATCCATGGCTCTTTGGAAGGTGGCTGGAGCTGTCTTCAGGCCAAAGGGCATTCGAAGGAATTCATAGTGACCGTTCTCTGTGCTGAATGCCGTTTTTTGTCTATCTGATTCGTTGATCTCAATTTGGTGGTATCCACTAGCTAAGTCCAAGGTTGAAAAGTAAGTACTCTTACCTAGTTTGTCAAAAATGTCAGTGATATTGGGTAAAGGGTACTTATCGTCCACAGTTATGTCGTTTAGACGTCTGTAATCGATAACCATCCTATACTTCATTTCACCAGATGCGTCTCTCTTTTTGGGAACTAAATGTACTGGGGCTGACCAAGGCGAAAAGGATTCCTGAATCACATTATCATTTAATAGTTTCTGTACCTGGTTTTTAATTTCATGTGTTTGAGCGGGAGGTTGTCTATAGGGTTTGATATAGATAGGGTCTTCGTTTTTTGTTCTAATATAGTGTTTCACTTCATTAGCAAAAGATAAAGGTATTTGATCACTATAAAAAATATCTTTATATTCTCTACATAAGTGGTATATCGATTTTTGTTCTTCTTCCGACATGTGGTCTAAGCGTAATTTCTCTAAATTTTGCTCTAATATTTTATCTACTTCAATATCTGATATATCTGTAATATGGTTAACTACACATTTAGTCGCTTTACTCTCTTCATATGCTTCTACATTCAATGGTTTTTTAATAGCTAATTTTATCAGTATATCTAAGGTATTCTGTATTACTGTAGTCGTATAACCATCCTTACATCTCACTAACGCACTAGGCATTCGCACACCCTTACAGAATTCTTTATAATCGATTACAGCATTACCTGAATATAAATTTGTTGGGAGTTTGACTCTTTGCTCAGAACGGGGAGATAACTCCAAAACGTAAGAAGATTTACTATGTGTTATAGGTATTACGGTAGTTTTAGTTTTAAGAATTTCGTTTTTTAAATCTATTACTGCTTCTAGGTTGCAAAGTATATCATTCCCAAGTAAGCCATCGTACCTAGAGTCGACATTGTAAATGTATAGTTTATGAATATCGTTACAGTTGAAAATTGGTAAAGACGGGATTTGAATAACTTGATCATGTCTGCTCGATGCATGTGTGCTAATGACTTCGAATGGTTCGTGACTTATGTACTCTGGAAAGTACTTATAAGCTTTGGATGGACTAATGAATGATCGCGTACTACCTGTATCAATCATAAATTTGGAGTCGATTTCCGGTATATAAATAAACGGCAATCTCAAATTAGTACTACAATTTAATTCTATTTTTTCGTAGGTTCCGAGGCTTCGACCTGAAAATCCTTGTCGTCCATATTGGTTGGGACGCTATGTGTTACTTCAGGAATTATTGTCGAATATTCATTTTCATAATAATCGAGCTCGGGAACATTAAGGCCACTGCTTGAGTACTCCTCATAGCAGCAGTTATCATAAGAAATTGGGTACACATCGCCGCACGTATCATCGTAATACGTATTATCAAGGTCGAGTTAATTTAACTGAAAGCCTTGTTGATTTGTTTTAAGTGGTGGTGCCGTTCGCATTGTGACGTCACTGGGCCCAGTGTATTGATTTTTATTTAACTGAGGCTTGTAACCAAATTGTTGGGGCTTATAAAAGTTTTGCTGTTGGTTTCCAAATTGTTGTGGGCGCATACCGAATTGTTGTGGGCGGCTACCGAATTGTTGAGGTTTATTAAATGTTTGTGGTTGCATTCCGAACTGTTGGGGACGCATATTAAATTGTTGTGGGCGCATATTAAACTGTTGCGGGCTTATACCAAATTGTTGCGGGCGAAAGCCGAATTGTTGGGGGCGGTATCCAAAATTTTGATGATTATTATTAAATTGAGTTAGTTTTGATTGTGACCCCTGCGGAAGTCCAAAGTTAAATTTGTTAGGGGTTAATTCGGGTTTATAGCCCATCGGTGCCATTGAATTAAAATTATTTGTACCGAATTTAAACGTAGGATTATTATTTGGTAAACAGGGTGGCGTTGGTTTATTACTAGGATTACTATACATTTTATTACGCAAGGTATACTGCTCATGGAAGTTGACTTCTTCCATGACCACGCTTAAAGCCTCTTCTAGTGTACTGGGCGCTTTTAAGCGAACAATTCGCACCATATTTTCTGGCAAATTATACAAAAAGACATTTAAAGATGTGTTATTATATATAATAATTTTACTACTCTTTACATTCGCATCGGTTAATCTATTTACTTTCGATATTAAAACACTACGCACGGATTGGATCCTATTACAGAAATCTAAATATGACTCGTTGTTTCGGATACGCAAACTTTCAAGTTCTATAGCAATACATTCTTCACTCCTAGGGTCTCCAAAATGTTGAATTAGCAGTTCTCTAAAATCTTCCCACGAATTAATGTCCTCGCGCTCGCTAAAGAGCGCTGCAGCGTCGCCTACGAGTCTACTTGTTATCGCGTACATTACGTATAAATTTTGTTCATCGGATCCCCTATATTTATTTAATATATACTCACATTTGCGAATAAAAAGATTTAATTGGTGCTTATCACCGTTGAATATCGGTACAATTTTGAGCATTTCACTAGGAATCATCTTAATTTGCACTTGATCTTCCATTTTGTAGAACTTTATTTTATAAAATGCGACGATAAAATAATATAATTAATACAAGAATTCAAATTCACAATCAAAAACACAGTCAAAATAAAAGTAAAATAATTAATAAGTAAAATACAAAATATGAAATAAATAAGTCCTCAATAGAAATTTAATCAACGAACATACACTTCAATTATAATTTGTAATAGTTATAATCGCTTTGTTCCCACAGTGCAAGCTCTTATCGCGTCGTTATTGCATGGACGCGCTTACTTATCTAGTTATTCCTAGTATTTCTTTATGCTGATATATATAGTTATAAAGTTTAAGTATTCTTAAATATAAGTTTCACAGATTTTTATGTAAAACCAGATAACGTTATATCGCAAGAGGTCTAATTGCAAAATAACAAAACTATATAATATGGCAAGGAAAGGAAGGTGAAAATTTGGACTCACCAGCCGGCCTTCGTCATCTTCAGCTGCTCTCCACTTGACAAATTTATATTGGTTCGCAGGATCGCCTCGCGGCACGAACGCGGTAAACGATTTTATACGAATTTATTTCGCGGACGGCGCAAGCAAATGGCGATCCTACCGGCTGCGCCAGTCAAGTTAACGGGAGCGGTGGAGGCGTTTTTAAAAACTAAAATAAAACTAAGAGATGTCCGTACAGAAGCTCATGTACTTCAACAATGGCAAACTTATTCTAATACATCTTTCATGCAGACTTTATTACATTTGCTTACTCAAGTGACACGATATAGGCCACACACAGGGTGCAAAGTCAGCAATAGTATTTATGCACGTACTTGTATCACTCTGTGTGGGGTCGAATCCATGACTCGGTAGCCGTCGGTGCAGTTAAGACAGAATTCTTGTAAATAACACGTGTTTCGCACACCTGCACCATTGCACCTGCAGTGGCGCTCGTTTTGCTTGTATAAAACGGACGGCGCGGCCGTCGTTAGGACAGTCTTGGCTCTGACGTGGAACGGTACGCTTGTCGTATTCCGTTACTAGTTTATCCTCGACTCGTTGGGAAGACTGTAATGCATTCCGCATTGATGAATCTGTTTTTATGTTAAATACCGTAATGAAATTTGCTATGCTACTTACGATATTTTCGTATCATTAAAGTGTAGAGAAAAGATAAAGTGAAATTATTTAAGCCAATTTTTTTTAATTTCTTCGATTTGTATTAAAAGTACCCCGCAAGTTTTTTCATTATTTCTTGATGTACCTAAATATGTTAACAAATGTCGAAAGAAATTGGAGGCTTTCTAATTAACTTATTCAAGTTATGTTGTAATTTGATAGTTCACGCGAAACAAGATTATCATTTGCTATATTTTGAAGTTCAAAACGTTTAAGGGATGTATCAAAATAAAGGATCAACTTTAACACTCAATGAATTGAAAATAATAAGTGACATTTTTGTGTTCTAATGTGTTGATCAGTGTTGCAGTTTGCTCCGAATATTGTGTCGTCGACAAGATTGGGGTTTGATGTCGAGGGATTCGTAGAAGTCTCTACAACAATGATCAATGAGGAAGATGTTGTGACGGCTAATCGAACATGGTCAGGTACGGCCGAGCGCTGGTAAGATTGAGCCTACACCGCTACAGACTGTAACTTATCGGCTGATCTTACGGCAGGGCAATTCAAGCGGCCGCCGAACAAATGGTGCTTTGGCGCTGTAAATGGATGTCTGAAGTCGGCTTTCGTAGATTTTGCGCAGTTACCTCCTTCCCTTTGAAATGTTGTGGTATTTGCCTCTACACATAATTTGTTATTTTTGCAATGTTTTCAAATGTTATACTGTTGCAGTTTCTTAAGAGAATATGTGATGAATTTTGGAAGCTCGGAATTCCATGGTTCGCAATACATTTATCTCGATTTCTTTTAATTTTACAAAGCAGTGCAACGATTCGCTAGAGCTAGTACGGCTACGGCGCGACGGCTAGCTAGCGCGATTGTGGCACGAACGTAGCAGGACGAAAAGCTGGAGTGAGTTTGCCTGAAGTTAGCCATATTGGCGCGTTCATGACTTATATGAAGTCTGGGATGGTCGACCATTGTAATATTTAACAAGAGTTAATATCTGTTAGCAGGTGGTGATAACTGATAGACCGTATGCTTTTCACTGTCAACCGCACGAGGACGTGCGACAGTCAAAGGTAGTCGTGTCTGTGCATCTATAAAATACTAGAGACGTTGCAACACTCTGGCGAAGTAATTATTCTTGTGCAGGATGTTAATGTTAATAAAATTATTTGTATCATTAATACGACAAAATCACCATTCCTTTCATTTTTAAATTCTTTTTACAAAAAAGTATCTGCTTTTAATGGCCAATTTCCTCTTTATTTGCATAAAGTATTTTTATTCATGTAATGCGTGTGCAGGTTTCGCTGTTTAATTTGCATTCTGGAATTATTAATGCGCTTTGTTCGTTCCTTAAAAATAATTGAGACTGAATATTAACATTTAAGGAACATGGAGTTGCAGGAAGGCTGGTCTGTGCTGCACTGGGATGTGTCGTGTTGCTGTTGGTTTACATACTTAGGTGTTATCATGTTACTACGTCCCTCACGATACACTTTTGTGTAATTGTGACAGGTACATGTTTGCGGTATGGTTGGTCAATACCTGTTCTATATTGAATTGAAAAAAAAGAGAGTAAGAAAAAAAAGTGGTTCTTACTATCATTGCAGGGCGTTTGCCGGTGCAATGATATAGCTACAGGTAATAGTGATTCCGGACTAGCAAATAGTACTTGAAAAAAAAAAGAGTGAGAAAAAAAATAGTTCTTACTATCATTGCAGGGCTTTGTGCCGGTCCAATGATATGGCTATAGGGGATAGTGATTCCGGACTAGCGAAAAGAGTACTTGAAAAAAAAAGAGAAAATAGAAAAGCTACAGACTAATCATTCCGATCTCGCATAAAGTTGATTAAAGTTTTGTGGGGCTTACTGCCGGATCAAAACTGATTGTCACCTAAGTCTGAAGGGTCAATATAGACCGGACCAGACGCTGATATGTCAGGATAGTCGAACAATGTGTTTTTGTCTACAAATAAATAAAATTGTGATGGAGCGCGTGCGAGGACGCACGCATGTCAGTATGGCCGTGACGGGACCAGCACCATTGCACGTGCGGCGCGGTAGCCGTCGGTGCAGTTAAGACATAATTCTTGTAAATAACACGTGTTTCGCACACCTGCACCATTGCACCTGCAGTGGCACTCGTTTTGCTTGTATAAAACGGACGGCGCGGCCGCCGTTAGGACAGTCTTGGCTCTGACGTGGAACGGTACGCTTGTCGTATTCCGTTACTAGTTTATCCTCGACTCGTTGGATAATTAATTCGTGTAAACTAATTAATTATTATTCCTTACTACAAAATTAGTCTCTGTACTATACTCAATTATCCTTTCTACATATTTAATTTAAATATACATATATTGCATAATATATATTTCAATAATAGAATATCTTCATCGGATTTCAAAAGTTTAAATAGACAGGAGCAGGCTTAAATAAATATACATTTAAACGATTTGACCGACAGTCGTTCAGAAGTTACGCGATCACTAAACAGAAAACCAACGATAAAGATGATTTATATTTTAATAATTTGAAAGTGTATTTAATTCAATTGTACGCATACTGCATAATGTTGGTTTCAATGATAGAATATCTTCATGGCATTCAAATAAATGTAAATAGAGAAGAGCAGGCTAAAATAAATATGCTCAGCCGAAGGGGAAGAGCTTAGATGAAATAGGAACGGAGTCGGCCGAGTAATGTTCCCTGTCTTCGGCAAGATGAAGTCTATTTTCCAGTTCCAGTAAAAAGTTTCATCTTCTAGCGAACTAGTGCACTCACGACTGTCTGTTTCATTTTATTTGCTTAGTATCTTTGAAATGTGGAGGTACCGGGCAAAAGTTAGACATTGAAGTATACTTAAATGTGGAGAATGATATGGAAATTGCAATTGTCTGCAGAACGAAGTTTTTGTTTGTATTTCTTAGAACTTAAAACTAATATATTTAGACACTTTTTACTGGAGGTAAGGCATTCCATCTTAGTCCTAAGGGGTGACAATGCATCATATTGATCCTTAATCGAGGATAGATGCAGATTTCTATGAGCCACAGCATCCACTTACCGTTAGGTAGACAGTGTAGTCACTTGTCAATGCTTATTCGATACAAAAAATTATTTTTCTTTTCTTAATTGACAACAATTACTGTTGGATGTGGCAGGTGGCTCGGGGCCGTGCTCTTGTGGAATTCCTTGGAGGAGGCTTATGTTCAGCAGTGGACTTGTGATATCCTGTAATGGTGATGATGATGATGACTGTTGGACATATACCTCTTCCGTGGAAGAGAGTATTTAGCGAATTCTTCGTGTCCCACTTAAGAGTCATAGTACATTATATTAGGTTAGTACGTTATAATAGCTAGTTTTACTAAATCATAGTATGCGAAATCAAGTCGAGTTCGATTCTTACCATAAAAATTGCTAATTGAAATAATCGAATTAGCACCATGATATTAAATGAAAACATCGCGAGAAAACCTTCTTCTGCTTTAGACCGTAATAGTCCAGTGCTATACAGCCTCTACCATTTAAGGTTGGATTCGCCTTCATAGCCACTTTTCGCAGAGGGATTAATAATCGCACTATCAGATATCTAGCTCCTTTGGCCCTGCTACCTGTGACCGTTCTAGATATTTTACCATATAGTATACTGTCATACAGGTCCTGGTATCTTACTCGCATTATTACGTCATAAACATTGGATTTTATCAGCTCGCAACACAGTTCGAAAATTAGTACATTGTTTTAAAATTTGGCCAAATCTATCACCGCCACTGATGGTAAACCTACCCGATTATTGCGTTACTCAATTTACACATTTTTAAAAATTTATTTCTAGTTGATCATTCATCATTTTGTTTTGTTTATAAAATATATATATATATATATATATATATATATATATATATATATATAAAATTATTCACTGTGTAGCAATGATGATGTTGATAATAATGAAACTGTTAATAATGATAATGATGTTTAACCTGAGGAATAAAAATAGTATCAAAGTAATGTTGTTTTTACAGCGATTTCAAATCTCGCACGGTTTAATTTTTGTACGGTCTACAAACAATTGTACCGGATGTGTATATTGAGGTCGCGTGCAATTTATGTATGTAAAACGCCACAACGATATGTGAAGATACGTATTTAAGAAGAAAAACATAAGTTTAACTTTTAATGGAAATTAAAAAAGAACTTCGAAAATAAAATTATGAAATAATTTCGAAATAATAGATTCTGCAGTCAGTGCTAAGACAGTGTATTGATAATGATGATGATAATTTTTGTATTGTTTCCTTTAGTTTTTGTTAAAAGTTTTTACTAAAATTTTAAGCAAAAACACGTTTAAATAGTTGCACTCAAAACTTAATCCTCTATTTTTCCATCCGTACAGGTGGATTTTTTCTTCTAATTGAAATAGCACCAACCTTAACTTAATAAAAAACCGGTCAAGTGCGAGTCGGACTCGCGCACTGAGGGTTCCGAACAAATCCGTAAGTTAAAATTATTAAAAATATTTTTATTATATGATGTAACTAAAAATTTATGCGTTTCGCAATTTTTCCTTTATCTGTGCTATAATACGTTGCTTCGTACCAAACTTTAAGATTCTGAGTTCACGGGAAGTACCCTGTAGGTTTTGATTCCCTTGCGGCATAATATTTCGGCTTAAACGTCTGTATCTTTTTATTGCACTGGCTTAGAAGTTTGATTTTTTCACAGCTCCAAGGAAAAGTAGACTTGAGTATTTGATATGAATTTCAGCTTGATACCTCCACGTGTTCCTGAGAAAAAGAGTCTTGACAGACAGACAGACAGACAGACGGACGAACAACAAAGTGATCCTATAAGGGTTCCGTTTTTTCCTTTTGAGGTACGGAACCATAAAAAGGAATAATTTTAATTAAAATAAAAACATAATCCATAAAATATCGAACCTCCTTATTTTTTGGAGCCGGTTAGTATATTTCTGATTTAATTCAATGAAACAAGTTATTATTATTATCATTAATCACATGAATGGTGTGTGATAAGCTGCGAGTTGGACGAGGTGTACATTAATTTTGATAATGCCGTATCGCGAGTAGTTGATTACCCTCGGGTGCGGATACAATGCGGCTCACTTTCATGATATCAGATAAAGTTAAAGCGAAAAGCTGAGTGTAGCACTTTAAATTATTTATTTATTTAAAATCTTTATTTTACCGTAAATCGTACAATTTGCAGACTTTATACCTGAAGGCATTATTATATAACAAATCACATAAAATTCACAGGTCATTCAGTTAATCTATTAGTAATTATTTGTTGGTAATTTTTTGAAACTCTTTGGCGACAATATCTAATCTGTGCTAAAATTTAGTGAGTGTTTGACCACATACAATTACGTGTTTGACACGTATACGGAAGTCTATGATTTAAAATTGGCGTTATCAACGTATATAATGAATATTTTATTTTATATTATTTTATTACATGTATTTGTAGCTCATATTATTTATAAATTTACTCTTTCTGAACTTCTCCATACAAACTTAGCTATGCCAAATGTCACACTCCTCCGTGCGCGCAATATGCTTAAAACGGGCACAAAATTTTCTTTTCGTGCCGAATGTGACGAGTGGGATGACTATGGAATACTCCAGAAAGATCTTAGAGCTTCCGATTGATAGTGGTTTAATCATCTTGCTTACGCTAGGTACAAAAATACAAACGTATGCCTTTTGGCTTTTCACTCCACGTTTTTTGGACAACGTTATAAACAAGGGGCCCATATAATCAACACTAGTTTTTGCAAAACATTTAAAATAAAAAAATAAAATAAAATAAGCCTTTATTATTTTCTCCGACAAATTGTACATTGCATATTTTACCTTTTAAAAACATATATATATATATATATATATATATATATATATATATATATATATATATATATGTTAAATACCGTAATGAAATTTGCTATGCTACTTACGATATTTTCGTATCATTAAAGTGTAGAGAAAAGATAAAGTGAAATTATTTAAGCCAATTTTTTTTAATTTCTTCGATTTGTATTAAAAGTACCCCGCAAGTTTTTTCATTATTTCTTGATGTACCTAAATATGTTAACAAATGTCGAAAGAAATTGGAGGCTTTCTAATTAACTTATTCAAGTTATGTTGTAATTTGATAGTTCACGCGAAACAAGATTATCATTTGCTATATTTTGAAGTTCAAAACGTTTAAGGGATGTATCAAAATAAAGGATCAACTTTAACACTCTATGAATTGAAAATAATAAGTGACATTTTTGTGTTCTAATGTGTTGATCAGTGTTGCAGTTTGCTCCGAATATTGTGTCGTCGACAAGATTGGGGTTTGATGTCGAGGGATTCGTAGAAGTCTCTACAACAATGATCAATGAGGAAGATGTTGTGACGGCTAATCGAACATGGTCAGGTACGGCCGAGCGCTGGTAAGATTGAGCCTACACCGCTACAGACTGTAACTTATCGGCTGATCTTACGGCAGGGCAATTCAAGCGGCCGCCGAACAAATGGTGCTTTGGCGCTGTAAATGGATGTCTGAAGTCGGCTTTCGTAGATTTTGCGCAGTTACCTCCTTCCCTTTGAAATGTTGTGGTATTTGCCTCTACACATAATTTGTTATTTTTGCAATGTTTTCAAATGTTATACTGTTGCAGTTTCTTAAGAGAATATGTGATGAATTTTGGAAGCTCGGAATTCCATGGTTCGCAATACATTTATCTCGATTTCTTTTAATTTTACAAAGCAGTGCAACGATTCGCTAGAGCTAGTACGGCTACGGCGCGACGGCTAGCTAGCGCGATTGTGGCACGAACGTAGCAGGACGAAAAGCTGGAGTGAGTTTGCCTGAAGTTAGCCATATTGGCGCGTTCATGACTTATATGAAGTCTGGGATGGTCGACCATTGTAATATTTAACAAGAGTTAATATCTGTTAGCAGGTGGTGATAACTGATAGACCGTATGCTTTTCACTGTCAACCGCACGAGGACGTGCGACAGTCAAAGGTAGTCGTGTCTGTGCATCTATAAAATACTAGAGACGTTGCAACACTCTGGCGAAGTAATTATTCTTGTGCAGGATGTTAATGTTAATAAAATTATTTGTATCATTAATACGACAAAATCACCATTCCTTTCATTTTTAAATTCTTTTTACAAAAAAGTATCTGCTTTTAATGGCCAATTTCCTCTTTATTTGCATAAAGTATTTTTATTCATGTAATGCGTGTGCAGGTTTCGCTGTTTAATTTGCATTCTGGAATTATTAATGCGCTTTGTTCGTTCCTTAAAAATAATTGAGACTGAATATTAACATTTAAGGAACATGGAGTTGCAGGAAGGCTGGTCTGTGCTGCACTGGGATGTGTCGTGTTGCTGTTGGTTTACATACTTAGGTGTTATCATGTCACTACGTCCCTCACGATACACTTTTGTGTAATTGTGACAGGTACATGTTTGCGGTATGGTTGGTCAGTACCTGTTCTATATTGAATTGAAAAAAAAGAGAGTAAGAAAAAAAAGTGGTTCTTACTATCATTGCAGGGCGTTTGCCGGTGCAATGATATAGCTACAGGTAATAGTGATTCCGGACTAGCAAATAGTACTTGAAAAAAAAAAGAGTGAGAAAAAAAATAGTTCTTACTATCATTGCAGGGCTTTGTGCCGGTCCAATGATATGGCTATAGGGGATAGTGATTCCGGACTAGCGAAAAGAGTACTTGAAAAAAAAGAGAAAATAGAAAAGCTACAGACTAATCATTCCGATCTCGCATAAAGTTGATTAAAGTTTTGTGGGGCTTACTGCCGGATCAAAACTGATTGTCACCTAAGTCTGAAGGGTCAATATAGACCGGACCAGACGCTGATATGTCAGGATAGTCGAACAATGTGTTTTTGTCTACAAATAAATAAAATTGTGATGGAGCGCGTGCGAGGACGCACGCATGTCAGTATGGCCGTGACGGGACCAGCACCATTGCACGTGCGGCGCGGTAGCCGTCGGTGCAGTTAAGACATAATTCTTGTAAATAACACGTGTTTCGCACACCTGCACCATTGCACCTGCAGTGGCACTCGTTTTGCTTGTATAAAACGGACGGCGCGGCCGCCGTTAGGACAGTCTTGGCTCTGACGTGGAACGGTACGCTTGTCGTATTCCGTTACTAGTTTATCCTCGACTCGTTGGATAATTAATTCGTGTAAACTAATTAATTATTATTCCTTACTACAAAATTAGTCTCTGTACTATACTCAATTATCCTTTCTACATATTTAATTTAAATATACATATATTGCATAATATATATTTCAATAATAGAATATCTTCATCGGATTTCAAAAGTTTAAATAGACAGGAGCAGGCTTAAATAAATATACATTTAAACGATTTGACCGACAGTCGTTCAGAAGTTACGCGATCACTAAACAGAAAACCAACGATAAAGATGATTTATATTTTAATAATTTGAAAGTGTATTTAATTCAATTGTACGCATACTGCATAATGTTGGTTTCAATGATGGAATATCTTCATGGCATTCAAATAAATGTAAATAGAGAAGAGCAGGCTAAAATAAATATGCTCAGCCGAAGGGGAAGAGCTTAGATGAAATAGGAACGGAGTCGGCCGAGTAATGTTCCCTGTCTTCGGCAAGATGAAGTCTATTTTCCAGTTCCAGTAAAAAGTTTCATCTTCTAGCGAACTAGTGCACTCACGACTGTCTGTTTCATTTTATTTGCTTAGTATCTTTGAAATGTGGAGGTACCGGGCAAAAGTTAGACATTGAAGTATACTTAAATGTGGAGAATGATATGGAAATTGCAATTGTCTGCAGAACGAAGTTTTTGTTTGTATTTCTTAGAACTTAAAACTAATATATTTAGACACTTTTTACTGGAGGTAAGGCATTCCATCTTAGTCCTAAGGGGTGACAATGCATCATATTGATCCTTAATCGAGGATAGATGCAGATTTCTATGAGCCACAGCATCCACTTACCGTTAGGTAGACAGTGTAGTCACTTGTCAATGCTTATTCGATACAAAAAATTATTTTTCTTTTCTTAATTGACAACAATTACTGTTGGATGTGGCAGGTGGCTCGGGGCCGTGCTCTTGTGGAATTCCTTGGAGGAGGCTTATGTTCAGCAGTGGACTTGTGATATCCTGTAATGGTGATGATGATGATGACTGTTGGACATATACCTCTTCCGTGGAAGAGAGTATTTAGCGAATTCTTCGTGTCCCACTTAAGAGTCATAGTACATTATATTAGGTTAGTACGTTATAATAGCTAGTTTTACTAAATCATAGTATGCGAAATCAAGTCGAGTTCGATTCTTACCATAAAAATTGCTAATTGAAATAATCGAATTAGCACCATGATATTAAATGAAAACATCGCGAGAAAACCTTCTTCTGCTTTAGACCGTAATAGTCCAGTGCTATACAGCCTCTACCATTTAAGGTTGGATTCGCCTTCATAGCCACTTTTCGCAGAGGGATTAATAATCGCACTATCAGATATCTAGCTCCTTTGGCCCTGCTACCTGTGACCGTTCTAGATATTTTACCATATAGTATACTGTCATACAGGTCCTGGTATCTTACTCGCATTATTACGTCATAAACATTGGATTTTATCAGCTCGCAACACAGTTCGAAAATTAGTACATTGTTTTAAAATTTGGCCAAATCTATCACCGCCACTGATGGTAAACCTACCCGATTATTGCGTTACTCAATTTACACATTTTTAAAAATTTATTTCTAGTTGATCATTCATCATTTTGTTTTGTTTATAAAATATATATGTATATATATATATATATATATATATATATAAAATTATTCACTGTGTAGCAATGATGATGTTGATAATAATGAAACTGTTAATAATGATAATGATGTTTAACCTGAGGAATAAAAATAGTATCAAAGTAATGTTGTTTTTACAGCGATTTCAAATCTCGCACGGTTTAATTTTTGTACGGTCTACAAACAATTGTACCGGATGTGTATATTGAGGTCGCGTGCAATTTATGTATGTAAAACGCCACAACGATATGTGAAGATACGTATTTAAGAAGAAAAACATAAGTTTAACTTTTAATGGAAATTAAAAAAGAACTTCGAAAATAAAATTATGAAATAATTTCGAAATAATAGATTCTGCAGTCAGTGCTAAGACAGTGTATTGATAATGATGATGATAATTTTTGTATTGTTTCCTTTAGTTTTTGTTAAAAGTTTTTACTAAAATTTTAAGCAAAAACACGTTTAAATAGTTGCACTCAAAACTTAATCCTCTATTTTTCCATCCGTACAGGTGGATTTTTTCTTCTAATTGAAATAGCACCAACCTTAACTTAATAAAAAACCGGTCAAGTGCGAGTCGGACTCGCGCACTGAGGGTTCCGAACAAATCCGTAAGTTAAAATTATTAAAAATATTTTTATTATATGATGTAACTAAAAATTTATGCGTTTCGCAATTTTTCCTTTATCTGTGCTATAATACGTTGCTTCGTACCAAACTTTAAGATTCTGAGTTCACGGGAAGTACCCTGTAGGTTTTGATTCCCTTGCGGCATAATATTTCGGCTTAAACGTCTGTATCTTTTTATTGCACTGGCTTAGAAGTTTGATTTTTTCACAGCTCCAAGGAAAAGTAGACTTGAGTATTTGATATGAATTTCAGCTTGATACCTCCACGTGTTCCTGAGAAAAAGAGTCTTGACAGACAGACAGACAGACAGACGGACGAACAACAAAGTGATCCTATAAGGGTTCCGTTTTTTCCTTTTGAGGTACGGAACCATAAAAAGGAATAATTTTAATTAAAATAAAAACATAATCCATAAAATATCGAACCTCCTTATTTTTTGGAGCCGGTTAGTATATTTCTGATTTAATTCAATGAAACAAGTTATTATTATTATCATTAATCACATGAATGGTGTGTGATAAGCTGCGAGTTGGACGAGGTGTACATTAATTTTGATAATGCCGTATCGCGAGTAGTTGACTACCCTCGGGTGCGGATACAATGCGGCTCACTTTCATGATATCAGATAAAGTTAAAGCGAAAAGCTGAGTGTAGCACTTTAAATTATTTATTTATTTAAAATCTTTATTTTACCGTAAATCGTACAATTTGCAGACTTTATACCTGAAGGCATTATTATATAACAAATCACATAAAATTCACAGGTCATTCAGTTAATCTATTAGTAATTATTTGTTGGTAATTTTTTGAAACTCTTTGGCGACAATATCTAATCTGTGCTAAAATTTAGTGAGTGTTTGACCACATACAATTACGTGTTTGACACGTATACGGAAGTCTATGATTTAAAATTGGCGTTATCAACGTATATAATGAATATTTTATTTTATATTATTTTATTACATGTATTTGTAGCTCATATTATTTATAAATTTACTCTTTCTGAACTTCTCCATACAAACTTAGCTATGCCAAATGTCACACTCCTCCGTGCGCGCAATATGCTTAAAACGGGCACAAAATTTTCTTTTCGTGCCGAATGTGACGAGTGGGATGACTATGGAATACTCCAGAAAGATCTTAGAGCTTCCGATTGATAGTGGTTTAATCATCTTGCTTACGCTAGGTACAAAAATACAAACGTATGCCTTTTGGCTTTTCACTCCACGTTTTTTGGACAACGTTATAAACAAGGGGCCCATATAATCAACACTAGTTTTTGCAAAACATTTAAAATAAAAAAATAAAATAAAATAAGCCTTTATTATTTTCTCCGACAAATTGTACATTGCATATTTTACCTTTTAAAAACATATATATATATATATATATATATATATATATATATATATATATATATATATATATGTTAAATACCGTAATGAAATTTGCTATGCTACTTACGATATTTTCGTATCATTAAAGTGTAGAGAAAAGATAAAGTGAAATTATTTAAGCCAATTTTTTTTAATTTCTTCGATTTGTATTAAAAGTACCCCGCAAGTTTTTTCATTATTTCTTGATGTACCTAAATATGTTAACAAATGTCGAAAGAAATTGGAGGCTTTCTAATTAACTTATTCAAGTTATGTTGTAATTTGATAGTTCACGCGAAACAAGATTATCATTTGCTATATTTTGAAGTTCAAAACGTTTAAGGGATGTATCAAAATAAAGGATCAACTTTAACACTCTATGAATTGAAAATAATAAGTGACATTTTTGTGTTCTAATGTGTTGATCAGTGTTGCAGTTTGCTCCGAATATTGTGTCGTCGACAAGATTGGGGTTTGATGTCGAGGGATTCGTAGAAGTCTCTACAACAATGATCAATGAGGAAGATGTTGTGACGGCTAATCGAACATGGTCAGGTACGGCCGAGCGCTGGTAAGATTGAGCCTACACCGCTACAGACTGTAACTTATCGGCTGATCTTACGGCAGGGCAATTCAAGCGGCCGCCGAACAAATGGTGCTTTGGCGCTGTAAATGGATGTCTGAAGTCGGCTTTCGTAGATTTTGCGCAGTTACCTCCTTCCCTTTGAAATGTTGTGGTATTTGCCTCTACACATAATTTGTTATTTTTGCAATGTTTTCAAATGTTATACTGTTGCAGTTTCTTAAGAGAATATGTGATGAATTTTGGAAGCTCGGAATTCCATGGTTCGCAATACATTTATCTCGATTTCTTTTAATTTTACAAAGCAGTGCAACGATTCGCTAGAGCTAGTACGGCTACGGCGCGACGGCTAGCTAGCGCGATTGTGGCACGAACGTAGCAGGACGAAAAGCTGGAGTGAGTTTGCCTGAAGTTAGCCATATTGGCGCGTTCATGACTTATATGAAGTCTGGGATGGTCGACCATTGTAATATTTAACAAGAGTTAATATCTGTTAGCAGGTGGTGATAACTGATAGACCGTATGCTTTTCACTGTCAACCGCACGAGGACGTGCGACAGTCAAAGGTAGTCGTGTCTGTGCATCTATAAAATACTAGAGACGTTGCAACACTCTGGCGAAGTAATTATTCTTGTGCAGGATGTTAATGTTAATAAAATTATTTGTATCATTAATACGACAAAATCACCATTCCTTTCATTTTTAAATTCTTTTTACAAAAAAGTATCTGCTTTTAATGGCCAATTTCCTCTTTATTTGCATAAAGTATTTTTATTCATGTAATGCGTGTGCAGGTTTCGCTGTTTAATTTGCATTCTGGAATTATTAATGCGCTTTGTTCGTTCCTTAAAAATAATTGAGACTGAATATTAACATTTAAGGAACATGGAGTTGCAGGAAGGCTGGTCTGTGCTGCACTGGGATGTGTCGTGTTGCTGTTGGTTTACATACTTAGGTGTTATCATGTCACTACGTCCCTCACGATACACTTTTGTGTAATTGTGACAGGTACATGTTTGCGGTATGGTTGGTCAGTACCTGTTCTATATTGAATTGAAAAAAAAGAGAGTAAGAAAAAAAAGTGGTTCTTACTATCATTGCAGGGCGTTTGCCGGTGCAATGATATAGCTACAGGTAATAGTGATTCCGGACTAGCAAATAGTACTTGAAAAAAAAAAGAGTGAGAAAAAAAATAGTTCTTACTATCATTGCAGGGCTTTGTGCCGGTCCAATGATATGGCTATAGGGGATAGTGATTCCGGACTAGCGAAAAGAGTACTTGAAAAAAAAGAGAAAATAGAAAAGCTACAGACTAATCATTCCGATCTCGCATAAAGTTGATTAAAGTTTTGTGGGGCTTACTGCCGGATCAAAACTGATTGTCACCTAAGTCTGAAGGGTCAATATAGACCGGACCAGACGCTGATATGTCAGGATAGTCGAACAATGTGTTTTTGTCTACAAATAAATAAAATTGTGATGGAGCGCGTGCGAGGACGCACGCATGTCAGTATGGCCGTGACGGGACCAGCACCATTGCACGTGCGGCGCGGTAGCCGTCGGTGCAGTTAAGACATAATTCTTGTAAATAACACGTGTTTCGCACACCTGCACCATTGCACCTGCAGTGGCACTCGTTTTGCTTGTATAAAACGGACGGCGCGGCCGCCGTTAGGACAGTCTTGGCTCTGACGTGGAACGGTACGCTTGTCGTATTCCGTTACTAGTTTATCCTCGACTCGTTGGATAATTAATTCGTGTAAACTAATTAATTATTATTCCTTACTACAAAATTAGTCTCTGTACTATACTCAATTATCCTTTCTACATATTTAATTTAAATATACATATATTGCATAATATATATTTCAATAATAGAATATCTTCATCGGATTTCAAAAGTTTAAATAGACAGGAGCAGGCTTAAATAAATATACATTTAAACGATTTGACCGACAGTCGTTCAGAAGTTACGCGATCACTAAACAGAAAACCAACGATAAAGATGATTTATATTTTAATAATTTGAAAGTGTATTTAATTCAATTGTACGCATACTGCATAATGTTGGTTTCAATGATGGAATATCTTCATGGCATTCAAATAAATGTAAATAGAGAAGAGCAGGCTAAAATAAATATGCTCAGCCGAAGGGGAAGAGCTTAGATGAAATAGGAACGGAGTCGGCCGAGTAATGTTCCCTGTCTTCGGCAAGATGAAGTCTATTTTCCAGTTCCAGTAAAAAGTTTCATCTTCTAGCGAACTAGTGCACTCACGACTGTCTGTTTCATTTTATTTGCTTAGTATCTTTGAAATGTGGAGGTACCGGGCAAAAGTTAGACATTGAAGTATACTTAAATGTGGAGAATGATATGGAAATTGCAATTGTCTGCAGAACGAAGTTTTTGTTTGTATTTCTTAGAACTTAAAACTAATATATTTAGACACTTTTTACTGGAGGTAAGGCATTCCATCTTAGTCCTAAGGGGTGACAATGCATCATATTGATCCTTAATCGAGGATAGATGCAGATTTCTATGAGCCACAGCATCCACTTACCGTTAGGTAGACAGTGTAGTCACTTGTCAATGCTTATTCGATACAAAAAATTATTTTTCTTTTCTTAATTGACAACAATTACTGTTGGATGTGGCAGGTGGCTCGGGGCCGTGCTCTTGTGGAATTCCTTGGAGGAGGCTTATGTTCAGCAGTGGACTTGTGATATCCTGTAATGGTGATGATGATGATGACTGTTGGACATATACCTCTTCCGTGGAAGAGAGTATTTAGCGAATTCTTCGTGTCCCACTTAAGAGTCATAGTACATTATATTAGGTTAGTACGTTATAATAGCTAGTTTTACTAAATCATAGTATGCGAAATCAAGTCGAGTTCGATTCTTACCATAAAAATTGCTAATTGAAATAATCGAATTAGCACCATGATATTAAATGAAAACATCGCGAGAAAACCTTCTTCTGCTTTAGACCGTAATAGTCCAGTGCTATACAGCCTCTACCATTTAAGGTTGGATTCGCCTTCATAGCCACTTTTCGCAGAGGGATTAATAATCGCACTATCAGATATCTAGCTCCTTTGGCCCTGCTACCTGTGACCGTTCTAGATATTTTACCATATAGTATACTGTCATACAGGTCCTGGTATCTTACTCGCATTATTACGTCATAAACATTGGATTTTATCAGCTCGCAACACAGTTCGAAAATTAGTACATTGTTTTAAAATTTGGCCAAATCTATCACCGCCACTGATGGTAAACCTACCCGATTATTGCGTTACTCAATTTACACATTTTTAAAAATTTATTTCTAGTTGATCATTCATCATTTTGTTTTGTTTATAAAATATATATGTATATATATATATATATATATATATATAAAATTATTCACTGTGTAGCAATGATGATGTTGATAATAATGAAACTGTTAATAATGATAATGATGTTTAACCTGAGGAATAAAAATAGTATCAAAGTAATGTTGTTTTTACAGCGATTTCAAATCTCGCACGGTTTAATTTTTGTACGGTCTACAAACAATTGTACCGGATGTGTATATTGAGGTCGCGTGCAATTTATGTATGTAAAACGCCACAACGATATGTGAAGATACGTATTTAAGAAGAAAAACATAAGTTTAACTTTTAATGGAAATTAAAAAAGAACTTCGAAAATAAAATTATGAAATAATTTCGAAATAATAGATTCTGCAGTCAGTGCTAAGACAGTGTATTGATAATGATGATGATAATTTTTGTATTGTTTCCTTTAGTTTTTGTTAAAAGTTTTTACTAAAATTTTAAGCAAAAACACGTTTAAATAGTTGCACTCAAAACTTAATCCTCTATTTTTCCATCCGTACAGGTGGATTTTTTCTTCTAATTGAAATAGCACCAACCTTAACTTAATAAAAAACCGGTCAAGTGCGAGTCGGACTCGCGCACTGAGGGTTCCGAACAAATCCGTAAGTTAAAATTATTAAAAATATTTTTATTATATGATGTAACTAAAAATTTATGCGTTTCGCAATTTTTCCTTTATCTGTGCTATAATACGTTGCTTCGTACCAAACTTTAAGATTCTGAGTTCACGGGAAGTACCCTGTAGGTTTTGATTCCCTTGCGGCATAATATTTCGGCTTAAACGTCTGTATCTTTTTATTGCACTGGCTTAGAAGTTTGATTTTTTCACAGCTCCAAGGAAAAGTAGACTTGAGTATTTGATATGAATTTCAGCTTGATACCTCCACGTGTTCCTGAGAAAAAGAGTCTTGACAGACAGACAGACAGACAGACGGACGAACAACAAAGTGATCCTATAAGGGTTCCGTTTTTTCCTTTTGAGGTACGGAACCATAAAAAGGAATAATTTTAATTAAAATAAAAACATAATCCATAAAATATCGAACCTCCTTATTTTTTGGAGCCGGTTAGTATATTTCTGATTTAATTCAATGAAACAAGTTATTATTATTATCATTAATCACATGAATGGTGTGTGATAAGCTGCGAGTTGGACGAGGTGTACATTAATTTTGATAATGCCGTATCGCGAGTAGTTGATTACCCTCGGGTGCGGATACAATGCGGCTCACTTTCATGATATCAGATAAAGTTAAAGCGAAAAGCTGAGTGTAGCACTTTAAATTATTTATTTATTTAAAATCTTTATTTTACCGTAAATCGTACAATTTGCAGACTTTATACCTGAAGGCATTATTATATAACAAATCACATAAAATTCACAGGTCATTCAGTTAATCTATTAGTAATTATTTGTTGGTAATTTTTTGAAACTCTTTGGCGACAATATCTAATCTGTGCTAAAATTTAGTGAGTGTTTGACCACATACAATTACGTGTTTGACACGTATACGGAAGTCTATGATTTAAAATTGGCGTTATCAACGTATATAATGAATATTTTATTTTATATTATTTTATTACATGTATTTGTAGCTCATATTATTTATAAATTTACTCTTTCTGAACTTCTCCATACAAACTTAGCTATGCCAAATGTCACACTCCTCCGTGCGCGCAATATGCTTAAAACGGGCACAAAATTTTCTTTTCGTGCCGAATGTGACGAGTGGGATGACTATGGAATACTCCAGAAAGATCTTAGAGCTTCCGATTGATAGTGGTTTAATCATCTTGCTTACGCTAGGTACAAAAATACAAACGTATGCCTTTTGGCTTTTCACTCCACGTTTTTTGGACAACGTTATAAACAAGGGGCCCATATAATCAACACTAGTTTTTGCAAAACATTTAAAATAAAAAAATAAAATAAAATAAGCCTTTATTATTTTCTCCGACAAATTGTACATTGCATATTTTACCTTTTAAAAACATATATATATATATATATATATATATATATATATATATATATATATATATATATATATATATGTTAAATACCGTAATGAAATTTGCTATGCTACTTACGATATTTTCGTATCATTAAAGTGTAGAGAAAAGATAAAGTGAAATTATTTAAGCCAATTTTTTTTAATTTCTTCGATTTGTATTAAAAGTACCCCGCAAGTTTTTTCATTATTTCTTGATGTACCTAAATATGTTAACAAATGTCGAAAGAAATTGGAGGCTTTCTAATTAACTTATTCAAGTTATGTTGTAATTTGATAGTTCACGCGAAACAAGATTATCATTTGCTATATTTTGAAGTTCAAAACGTTTAAGGGATGTATCAAAATAAAGGATCAACTTTAACACTCTATGAATTGAAAATAATAAGTGACATTTTTGTGTTCTAATGTGTTGATCAGTGTTGCAGTTTGCTCCGAATATTGTGTCGTCGACAAGATTGGGGTTTGATGTCGAGGGATTCGTAGAAGTCTCTACAACAATGATCAATGAGGAAGATGTTGTGACGGCTAATCGAACATGGTCAGGTACGGCCGAGCGCTGGTAAGATTGAGCCTACACCGCTACAGACTGTAACTTATCGGCTGATCTTACGGCAGGGCAATTCAAGCGGCCGCCGAACAAATGGTGCTTTGGCGCTGTAAATGGATGTCTGAAGTCGGCTTTCGTAGATTTTGCGCAGTTACCTCCTTCCCTTTGAAATGTTGTGGTATTTGCCTCTACACATAATTTGTTATTTTTGCAATGTTTTCAAATGTTATACTGTTGCAGTTTCTTAAGAGAATATGTGATGAATTTTGGAAGCTCGGAATTCCATGGTTCGCAATACATTTATCTCGATTTCTTTTAATTTTACAAAGCAGTGCAACGATTCGCTAGAGCTAGTACGGCTACGGCGCGACGGCTAGCTAGCGCGATTGTGGCACGAACGTAGCAGGACGAAAAGCTGGAGTGAGTTTGCCTGAAGTTAGCCATATTGGCGCGTTCATGACTTATATGAAGTCTGGGATGGTCGACCATTGTAATATTTAACAAGAGTTAATATCTGTTAGCAGGTGGTGATAACTGATAGACCGTATGCTTTTCACTGTCAACCGCACGAGGACGTGCGACAGTCAAAGGTAGTCGTGTCTGTGCATCTATAAAATACTAGAGACGTTGCAACACTCTGGCGAAGTAATTATTCTTGTGCAGGATGTTAATGTTAATAAAATTATTTGTATCATTAATACGACAAAATCACCATTCCTTTCATTTTTAAATTCTTTTTACAAAAAAGTATCTGCTTTTAATGGCCAATTTCCTCTTTATTTGCATAAAGTATTTTTATTCATGTAATGCGTGTGCAGGTTTCGCTGTTTAATTTGCATTCTGGAATTATTAATGCGCTTTGTTCGTTCCTTAAAAATAATTGAGACTGAATATTAACATTTAAGGAACATGGAGTTGCAGGAAGGCTGGTCTGTGCTGCACTGGGATGTGTCGTGTTGCTGTTGGTTTACATACTTAGGTGTTATCATGTCACTACGTCCCTCACGATACACTTTTGTGTAATTGTGACAGGTACATGTTTGCGGTATGGTTGGTCAGTACCTGTTCTATATTGAATTGAAAAAAAAGAGAGTAAGAAAAAAAAGTGGTTCTACTATCATTGCAGGGCGTTTGCCGGTGCAATGATATAGCTACAGGTAATAGTGATTCCGGACTAGCAAATAGTACTTGAAAAAAAAAAGAGTGAGAAAAAAATAGTTCTTACTATCATTGCAGGGCTTTGTGCCGGTCCAATGATATGGCTATAGGGGATAGTGATTCCGGACTAGCGAAAAGAGTACTTGAAAAAAAAGAGAAAATAGAAAAGCTACAGACTAATCATTCCGATCTCGCATAAAGTTGATTAAAGTTTTGTGGGGCTTACTGCCGGATCAAAACTGATTGTCACCTAAGTCTGAAGGGTCAATATAGACCGGACCAGACGCAGATATGTCAGGATAGTCGAACAATGTGTTTTTGTCTACAAATAAATAAAATTGTGATGGAGCGCGTGCGAGGACGCACGCATGTCAGTATGGCCGTGACGGGACCAGCACCATTGCACGTGCGGCGCGGTAGCCGTCGGTGCAGTTAAGACATAATTCTTGTAAATAACAGCTGTTCGCACACCTGCACATTGCACCTGCAGTGGCACTCGTTTTGCTTGTATAAAACGACGGCGCGGGCGCCGTTAGGACAGTCTTGGCTCTGACGTGGAACGGTACGCTTGTCGTATTCCGTTACTAGTTTATCCTCGACTCGTTGGATAATTAATTCGTGTAAACTAATTAATTATTATTCCTTACTACAAAATTAGTCTCTGTACTATACTCAATTATCCTTCTTACATATTTAATTTAAATATACATATATTGCATAATATATATTTCAATAATAGAATATCTTCATCGGATTTCAAAAGTTAAATAGACAGGAGCAGGCTTAAATAAATATACATTTAAACGATTTGACCGACAGTCGTTCAGAAGTTACGCGATCACTAAACAGAAAACCAACGATAAAGATGATTTATATTTAATAATTTGAAAGTGTATTTAATTCAATTGTACGCATACTGCATAATGTTGGTTTCAATGATGGAATATCTTCATGGCATTCAAATAAATGTAAATAGAGAAGAGCAGGCTAAAATAAATATGCTCAGCGAAGGGGAAGAGCTTAGATGAAATAGGAACGGAGTCGGCCGAGTACTGTTCCCTGTCTTCGGCAAGATGAAGTCTATTTTCCAGTTCCAGTAAAAAGTTTCATCTTCTAGCGAACTAGTGCACTCACGACTGTCTGTTTCATTTTATTTGCTTAGTATCTTTGAAATGTGGAGGTACCGGGCAAAAGTTAGACATTGAAGTATACTTAAATGTGGAGAATGATATGGAAATTGCAATTGTCTGCAGAACGAGTTTTTGTTTGTATTTCTTAGAACTTAAAACTAATATATTTAGACACTTTTACTGGAGGTAAGGCATTCCATCTTAGTCCTAAGGGGTGACAATGCATCATATTGATCCTTAATCGAGGATAGATGCAGATTTCTATGAGCACAGCATCCACTTACCGTTAGGTAGACAGTGTAGTCACTTGTCAATGCTTATTCGATACAAAAAATTATTTTTCTTTTCTTAATTGACAACAATTACTGTTGGATGTGGCAGGTGGCTCGGGCCGTGCTCTTGTGGAATTCCTTGGAGGAGGCTTATGTTCAGCAGTGGACTTGTGATATCCTGTAATGGTGATGATGATGATGACTGTTGGACATATACCTCTTCCGTGGAAGAGAGTATTTAGCGAATTCTTCGTGTCCCACTTAAGAGTCATAGTACATTATATTAGGTTAGTACGTTATAATAGCTAGTTTTACTAAATCATAGTATGCGAAATCAAGTCGAGTTCGATTCTTACCATAAAAATTGCTAATTGAAATAATCGAATTAGCACCATGATATTAAATGAAAACATCGCGAGAAAACCTTCTTCGCTTTAGACCGTAATAGTCCAGTGCTATACAGCCTCTACCATTTAAGGTTGGATTCGCCTTCATAGCCACTTTTCGCAGAGGGATTAATAATCGCACTATCAGATATCTAGCTCCTTTGGCCCTGCTACCTGTGACCGTTCTAGATATTTTACCATATAGTATACTGTCATACAGGTCCTGGTATCTTACCTGCATTATTACGTCATAAACATTGGATTTTATCAGCTCGCAACACAGTTCGAAAATTAGTACATTGTTTTAAAATTTGGCCAAATCTATCACCGCCACTGATGGTAAACCTACCCGATTATTGCGTTACTCAATTTACACATTTTTAAAAATTTATTTCTAGTTGATCATTCATCATTTTGTTTTGTTTATAAAATATATATGTATATATATATATATATATATATATATATATATAAATTATTCACTGTGTAGCAATGATGATGTTGATAATAATGAAACTGTTAATAATGATAATGATGTTTAACCTGAGGAATAAAAATAGTATCAAAGTAATGTTGTTTTTTACAGCGATTTCAAATCTCGCACGGTTTAATTTTTGTACGTCTACAAACAATTGTACCGGATGTGTATATGAGGTCGCGTGCAATTTATGTATGTAAACGCCACAACGATATGTGAAGATACGTATTTAAGAAGAAAACATAAGTTAACTTTTAATGGAAATTAAAAAAGAACTTCGAAAATAAAATTATGAAATAATTCGAAATAATAGATTCTGCAGTCAGTGCTAAGACAGTGTATTGATAATGATGATGATAATTTTTGTATTGTTTCCTTTAGTTTTTGTTAAAAGTTTTTACTAAAATTTTAAGCAAAAACACGTTTAAATAGTTGCACTCAAAACTTAATCCTCTATTTTTCCATCCGTACAGGTGGATTTTTTCTTCTAATTGAAATAGCACCAACTTAACTTAATAAAAAACCGTCAAGTGCGAGTCGGACTCGCGCACTGAGGGTTCCGAACAAATCCGTAAGTTAAAATTATTAAAAATATTTTATTATATGATGTAACTAAAAATTTATGCGTTTCGCAATTTTTCCTTTATCTGTGCTATAATACGTTGCTTCGTACCAAACTTTAAGATTCTGAGTTCACGGGAAGTACCCTGTAGGTTTTGATTCCCTTGCGGCATAATATTTCGCTTAAACGTCTGTATCTTTTATTGCACTGGCTTAGAAGTTTGATTTTTTCACAGCTCCAAGGAAAAGTAGACTTGAGTATTTGATATGAATTTCAGCTTGATACCTCCACGTGTTCCTGAGAAAAAGAGTCTTGACAGACAGACAGACAGACAGACGGACGAACAACAAAGTGATCCTATAAGGGTTCCGTTTTTTCCTTTGAGGTACGGAACCATAAAAAGGAATAATTTTAATTAAAATAAAAACATAATCCATAAAATATCGAACCTCCTTATTTTTTGGAGCCGGTTAGTATATTTCTGATTTAATTCAATGAAACAAGTTATTATTATTATCATTAATCACATGAATGGTGTGTGATAAGCTGCGAGTGGACGAGGTGTACATTAATTTTGATAATGCCGTATCGCGAGTAGTTTACTACCCTCGGGTGCGGATACAATGCGGCTCACTTTCATGATATCAGATAAAGTTAAAGCGAAAAGCTGAGTGTAGCACTTTAAATTATTTATTATTTAAATATTTATTTTACCGTAAATCGTACAATTTGCAGACTTTATACCTGAAGGCATTATTATATAACAATTCACATAAAATTCAAGGTCATTCAGT
>JAVANC010000017.1:0-73537 GCA_033319125.1 Parnassius glacialis | reverse complement strand
AGATGACTAAGAGTATTTACTTTTTTAATTTTACAGATTATGGGTGACAAACGAGCACACAGTCCACCTGATGGTAAGTGGTTGCTGCGGCCCATAGACATCTACATCCATCCCCTGTTACAGATCAAAATGCAGATGCGTTTCCACCCGTGAGGACCAAGATGGAATGCCTCATTTCCAGTAAAAAGGGCCTTCGGCCACCTGCACTCACCAAGCGAAACGCAGAGGTAAAACTCTACTTCACGCTGGTATTCTGTGAGGTCGTGGTACCACCCCGGTTCGAGCCGGCCCATCCATGCGACAGCAAAAGCTGCCGCCTGGCTCTACCACTGTTCGAACTGATGTTATAACACTGATGTTATGCTGATGATACAGTCATTTTATATACTGGGAAAACATGGGATGACGCCATTTCTGTGGCGGAACGCGGTATTTCACAGGTTGCTCATTGGTTAAACTCAAACCTGTTAACTCTCAACGTCGAAAAAACTAATTATATGTGCTTTCATAAGACCCATTCGTCAGCACCACCTACTGACAAACACATAAAATTGCATCATTGCACAACTAAGAAGAATTTGTGTAGTTGTGAAAATATTCGGAGAGTGGAATCTATAAAATACCGTGGTATATTCATTGATCACAATCTTAACTTCAAGGCGCATATCTCGGCATTGGCAGGAAGAATTCGTAATATAGTTTATATCATGAGAATACTGAGAAACTCTGCACCACTGAATACATTAATGACCGTCTATTATGCCTTATGTCAGTCGCTGCTAACGTATTGTATTTCTTGCTGGGGAAGCGCTTCCAAAACAGTCATGATGAGGATAGAGAGAGCTCAACGTTCGGTCCTGAAAGTTATGCTTAATAAGAAATACAGGTATCCAACAGTCAAATTATATAGAGTTTGTAAAGTACTTACAGTTCGGCAGCTATTTGTCTTATGTGTGACTACCAGTGCTCATAGAAAAATATTAAGCTCAGATAAATTCAATGAGCTAAAGAAAAAACGTGTGTTCCAAATGCCATTACCAAGCGTTCGCACAGCTTTCGCAAAACGATTTAATCCATTCATTGAAACACTCATATTTAACAAAGTTATGAAGGCATGCGACATAAGAGATTGCTCAACGAACACAGCTAGAAAGAAAATACGAAATTGGTTGTTTACGCTTAATTATGAACAAACAGAGAAGCTGCTCCAAACATTGTCATAGTAGTTATATGCCCAATATTGATATTTGATTGATATTGTTATAGTTATTAAAGTAGTAATTCAAAATACTGTAATATTAACAAATTATATAATGTGTATGTATATGAATGTATGTATGTGTGTGTATATGTGTATATATATGTATATATATATGTATATATATATGTATATGTATGTATGTGTGTATGTATGTATGTATATTTGTGAATATATGTATATATGGATGGATATATGTATATGTGTGTGTATATGTGTTTCAGTATATATTTATGTTTACAGACTATAAATAAAATGAGGAAGACATTTAAAGTAAAGAAAGCTTTGTAAAGTCAGCCGTGCACTAATTCTGTTTTTGTTAATATGTGTATATGGCTCTCACGATACAGGTCTGCGAGCCTAGTGTGAGAACCACTGTTAAATTATTTGTAAAGGTGCTAACTGTCAAATAAAGTATTTTCATTTCATTTAATTTTCATTTCATTTAAAATAGCCAATTCTGCAGAACGGAAATTTCATAGATAAAACCTAATATAATAAGCAATAAGCTGCGATAATATTTTGCTAGGACGCACATAGCTAACATCGTTTAATACATTCATCGCCCAAAATATTTTTTCCGATATCAATCTGCTGTTCTAGTGGCAGCATTGCTGCTGGGTGTCAAAAAATATAAAATGGTCGTACACATTAATAATAATATTACTATAAAAAAAATTCCGTTCACCACTTCTCACATGTGGAGAGTTACAAAAGTTCTTCGAGAAACATGTCCCACATTTCTAACAAAATCCTGCTTTATACAACGTTCTACTTTTAACATTTATAAAGTATTTTATATTCAAAATGTTACACGTAGGTACTGCTTATTATATTGTAAAAGTTAAGCTGAGCAAAAAATTCCGAACTAAACCCAGATATAATGAAAACATGCGTGAGTGTCGTGGAACACTTGCTTACTTGGAACGAAGTTCCTTTCGTAGTATATTATTATTGATAAACTCATTATATTATTGATTAAAAAATACAAATAAATTAATTACTAGCTTATTTTAAAATGAATGGTCATTTATATCTAATAATATTTCTTTCATGGCAAGATAAGAAAAAATGCGAGAGAGATGGATATTATTCCATCTCGCTTCCTTGAAGCCGCCAAGGCCGTATACACTACGTCAGAGGAGTTGTGACGGAAAACTCTTATACTTTTTCTCGCCTAGCCTCCATGTGTCAAATTCGTACCGTCCGATAAGGTACTTCGTTCCAAAAAATGCCGTTCGTTCTAAATTCAAAAATTTATCCACCTTACTAATTTGCACTATAACAGAGTTATAACAGCGATGCCTACGTCGTAATTACTAAATATCGTATATTTTTTTCTTGTCACACTGTATGTGTAACCCGTGGTTGTGTGCGTGTTTTGAGAGACACTTGTATGAAGCTCTCGCTCCCTTGCTCACATTGACTGTAATTAGAGATCGTTATGTAAACGAAATTTTATGAAAAGGCTGTAGATATTTACTACTGTTTTAAATGGAACTTTAGTAAAAAACATTTTAATATAATTCAACTGATGTTATTTGTAGCGTTCCTACTATGTACTCTCAATCATTCCAAGCAACACTATTTAGACAAAATTTCTACGTGAATCGAGCAGGAGAACAAAATAAGGTATATGTGTAGTGTTAAATGTTATGTAAATAGATGTTAAGTTGGAAAGAAATTACATTATGTTATTTTTTCCGAGAATTAAATTTAAAAAGTTTAATAAAATAAAGGTTTTGTAAACTATAACTCTATGCGTATTCACATTATCTTAATTACGTCGTAATTGCGACAAACACTAGAATTAGGACTTTGCGTAACTAAAAATTTGAGATACAATGAAATTAAATTCACAGAGAATAGAATAAACAACTACGACGTAAGTGCTACCTCGGGAACTTCGTTAGCAATTAATCTTCCTGTGCAATTCAGACTGTCTTTATATCTATCTAAAATAGTCTTAACACTAGCTTTAACTACAGCTACAGGAGTAGTTTAATTTTAATGTTATCATGCGATTTGTATTTCTACATTAAAGGTTTTTTTTAATAGTATAAGGGTGACAAACGAGCACACAGTCCACGTGGTAAACGAATGTTGTGGCCCATAATATACATCTAAATTTACATTTACACAAAATGCAGATGCGTTGTCACACCCGAGGACTAGGATGGAATGGATGGAATTTCTAGTAAAAAGGATCTCCGGTTCTCCACACTATTCATACGAAACACAGTAGCATTAAGTTGCCATTCTGTGAGATACTGATAGAAATACACTGGTATTCTGTGATAGCGTGGGTCTACCCTGGCTGATCCGACCATTTCGGGCTAAAATCTTAATATAGCTGCAGAGTAGCATTAAAGAATTAAAGTTAAAATAATTAAATATAGTCGGTAATTTTTTACTGTAGGTTGCAATGACAAATAGAAGTTTTTGGGAACATTATTTTCGTTTTGTATGTTTTGAGAATTGGGAACACCAATTGAAATGGAGCCGGTCGCAACGAAGACTCTCTAAGAAGATCGGCGCACAGGACAGGGTTATAGTGGTTATGTGGCTGCAATATCGTTAAGTTCCTGACTCCAGACCACTAAGATTTTTTTTGACAAAAAAACCAATAACTGATAATGTCGCGACCCGGGGATTCGAACCGAGACCTCATAATCAGCAATCGTGTTAACTACCACTACACCAACGAGGAAGTCACTAACAAATTATTTGTGCTAACAACAATTTAAGTGAATTTTATGCAGAATAATGTCTGAGACAGTCTTTTTACGACATAAACTATTTGAGCGGCATTCCAACCTTTGATGTGCCCTAGAAAATGCTTTCGCTAACAATGTCAGCAAGACCGAGCAGGACCGCGACTGGGAAACTTATTCTTAGTATTTCCAATTTCTTTAAGGTATTTTATTTTCCTCTACTCGAAAACGTTAAACTTATTTCGGACTGGCATTCATTACGCTGAGAGCTTCCATGCGAGTCCAGGCTACGTGCGATCTACAAACCGGAATGAAAAGTGTAACCTTTGCAACGCTTCGCACGTTTCGAGAAATCTATTTTAAACTCTGAACTGTTGTTGGATTCTAAGTTCTAGCTTTATTCACTGCAACCAAAAATTACCGTTACCGTTAAAGTCTATTGACGTCCACTGCTGAACATAGGCCTCCTTCATTGATAAGGATAATCTCCATATTTGTCTCGTTTGTTAAGCGCTTTTATTTTTAGTGGTTATTAGGAAAAAGCTGCTGTCCATCTCCTGATTTGTTTCCCTCTGTCGCCTCTTACTATACCCTGATATGGGGTAGTGGATATTCTTACACCGCCACTACACGGTATCGTAAATTAATATTCAATATCATTTATATATGCGGTTGTTGTCGCTTGGTAAGCTTGATCAGTATTCATTACAGGATTGACACCAGATGACTAAGAGTATTTACTTTTTTAATTTTACAGATTATGGGTGACAAACGAGCACACAGTCCACCTGATGGTAAGTGGTTGCTGCGGCCCATAGACATCTACATCCATCCCCTGTTACAGATCAAAATGCAGATGCGTTTCCACCCGTGAGGACCAAGATGGAATGCCTCATTTCCAGTAAAAAGGGCCTCCGGCCACCTGCACTCACCAAGCGAAACGCAGAGGTAAAACTCTACTTCACGCTGGTATTCTGTGAGGTCGTGGTACCACCCCGGTTCGAGCCGGCCCATCCATGCGACAGCAAAAGCTGCCGCCTGGCTCTACCACTGTTCGAACTGATGTTATAACACTGATGTTATGCTGATGATACAGTCATTTTATATACTGGGAAAACATGGGATGACGCCATTTCTGTGGCGGAACGCGGTATTTCACAGGTTGCTCATTGGTTAAACTCAAACCTGTTAACTCTCAACGTCGAAAAAACTAATTATATGTGCTTTCATAAGACCCGTTTCGTCAGCACCACCTACTGACAAACACATAAAATTGCATCATTGCACAACTAAGAAGAATTTGTGTAGTTGTGAAAATATTCGGAGAGTGGAATCTATAAAATACCGTGGTATATTCATTGATCACAATCTTAACTTCAAGGCGCATATCTCGGCATTGGCAGGAAGAATTCGTAATATAGTTTATATCATGAGAATACTGAGAAACTCTGCACCACTGAATACATTAATGACCGTCTATTATGCCTTATGTCAGTCGCTGCTAACGTATTGTATTTCTTGCTGGGGAAGCGCTTCCAAAACAGTCATGATGAGGATAGAGAGAGCTCAACGTTCGGTCCTGAAAGTTATGCTTAATAAGAAATACAGGTATCCAACAGTCAAATTATATAGAGTTTGTAAAGTACTTACAGTTCGGCAGCTATTTGTCTTATGTGTGACTACCAGTGCTCATAGAAAAATATTAAGCTCAGATAAATTCAATGAGCTAAAGAAAAAACGTGTGTTCCAAATGCCATTACCAAGCGTTCGCACAGCTTTCGCAAAACGATTTAATCCATTCATTGAAACACTCATATTTAACAAAGTTATGAAGGCATGCGACATAAGAGATTGCTCAACGAACACAGCTAGAAAGAAAATACGAAATTGGTTGTTTACGCTTAATTATGAACAAACAGAGAAGCTGCTCCAAACATTGTCATAGTAGTTATATGCCCAATATTGATATTTGATTGATATTGTTATTGTTATTAAAGTAGTAATTCAAAATACTGTAATATTAACAAATTATATAATGTGTATGTATATGTATGTATGTATGTGTGTGTATATGTGTATATATATGTATATATATATATATGTATATGTATGTATGTGTGTATGTATGTATGTATATTTGTGAATATATGTATATATGGATGGATATATGTATATGTGTGTGTATATGTGTTTCAGTATATATTTATGTTTACAGACTATAAATAAAATGAGGAAGACATTTAAAGTAAAGAAAGCTTTGTAAAGTCAGCCGTGCACTAATTCTGTTTTTGTTAATATGTGTATATGGCTCTCACGATACAGGTCTGCGAGCCTAGTGTGAGAACCACTGTTAAATTATTTGTAAAGGTGCTAACTGTCAAATAAAGTATTTTCATTTCATTTAATTTTCATTTCATTTAAAATAGCCAATTCTGCAGAACGGAAATTTCATAGATAAAACCTAATATAATAAGCAATAAGCTGCGATAATATTTTGCTAGGACGCACATAGCTAACATCGTTTAATACATTCATCGCCCAAAATATTTTTTCCGACATCAATCTGCTGTTCTAGTGGCAGCATTGCTGCTAGGTGTCAAAAAATATAAAATGGTCGTACACATTAATAATAATATTACTATAAAAAAAATTCCGTTCACCACTTCTCACATGTGGAGAGTTACAAAAGTTCTTCGAGAAACATGTCCCACATTTCTAACAAAATCCTGCTTTATACAACGTTCTACTTTTAACATTTATAAAGTATTTTATATTCAAAATGTTACACGTTGGTACTGCTTATTATATTGTAAAAGTTAAGCTGAGCAAAAAATTCCGAACTAAACCCAGATATAATGAAAACATGCGTGAGTGTCGTGGAACACTTGCTTACTTGGAACGAAGTTCCTTTCGTAGTATATTATTATTGATAAACTCATTATATTATTGATTAAAAAATACAAATAAATTAATTACTAGCTTATTTTAAAATGAATGGTCATTTATATCTTATAATATTTCTTTCATGGCAAGATAAGAAAAAATGCGAGAGAGATGGATATTATTCCATCTCGCTTCCTTGAAGCCGCCAAGGCCGTATACACTACGTCAGAGGAGTTGTGACGGAAAACTCTTATACTTTTTCTCGCCTAGCCTCCATGTGTCAAATTCGTACCGTCCGATAAGGTACTTCGTTCCAAAAAATGCCGTTCGTTCTAAATTCAAAAATTTATCCACCTTACTAATTTGCACTATAACAGAGTTATAACAGCGATGCCTACGTCGTAATTACTAAATATCGTATATTTTTTTCTTGTCGCACTGTATGTGTAACCCGTGGTTGTGTGCGTGTTTTGAGAGACACTTGTATGAAGCTCTCGCTCCCTCGCTCACATTGACTGTAATTAGAGATCGTTATGTAAACGAAATTTTATGAAAAGGCTGTAGATTTTTACTATTGTTTTAAATGGAACTTTAGTAAAAACATTTTAATATAATTCAACTGATGTTATTTGTAGCGTTCCTACTATGTACTCTCAATCATTCCAAGCAACACTATTTAGACAAAATTTCTACGTGAATCGAGCAGGAGAACAAAATAAGGTATATGTGTTGTGTTAAATGTTATGTAAATAGATGTTAAGTTGGAAAGAAATTACATTATGTTATTTTTTCCGAGAATTAAATTTAAAAAGATTAATAAAATAAAGGTTTTGTAAACTATAACTCTATGCGTATTCACAATATCTTAATTACGACGTAATTACGACAAACACTAGAATTAGGACTTTGCATAACTAAAACTTTGAGATAGAATGAAATTAAATTCACAGAGAATAGAATAAACAACTACGACGTAAGTGCTACCTCGGGAATTTCGTTAGCAATTAATCTTCCTGTGCAATTCAGACTGTCTTTATATCTATCTAAAATAGTCTTAACACTAGTTTTAACTACAGCTACAGTAGTAGTTTAATTTTAATATTTTCATGCGATTTGTATTTCTACATTAAAGGTTTTTTTTAATAGTATAAGGGTGACAAACGAGCACACAGTCCACGTGGTAAACGAATGCTGAGGCCCATATACATCTAAATTTACATTTAGACAAATGCAGATGCGTTGTCACACCCGAGGACTAGGATGGAATGGATGGAATTTCTAGTAAAAAGGATCTCCGGTTCTCCACACTATTCATACGAAACACAGTAGCATTAAGTTGCCATTCTGTGAGATTCTGATAGAAATACATTGGTATTCTGTGATAGCGTGGGTCTACCCTGGCCAAGCCGACCATTTCGGGCTAAAATCTTAATATAGCGGCAGAGTAGCATTAAAGAATTAAAGTTGAAATAATTAAATATAGTCGGTAATTTTTTACTGTAGGTTGCAATGACATATAGAATTTTTTGGGAACATTATTTTCGTTTTGTATGTTTTGAGAATTGGGAACACCAATTGAAATGGAGCCGGTCGCAACGAAGACTCTCTAAGTAGATCGGCGCACAGGACAGGGTTATAGTGGTTATGTGGGTGCAATATCGTTAAGTTCCTGACTCCAGACCACTAAGAATTTTTTTGACAAAAAAACCAATAACTGATAATGTCGCGACCCGGGGATTCGAACCGAGACCTCATAATCAGCAATCGTGTTAACGACCACTACACCAACGAGGATGTCACTAACAAATTATTTGTGCTAACAACAATTTAAGTGAATTTTATGCAGAATAATGTCTGAGACAGTCTTTTTACGACATAAACTATTTGAGCGGCATTCCAACCTTTGACGTGCCCTAGAAAATGCTTTCGCTAACAATGTCAGCAAGACCGAGCAGGACCGCGACTGGGAAACTTATTCTTAGTATTTCCAATTTCTTTAAGGTATTTTATTTTCCTCTACTCGAAAAAGTTAAACTAATTTCGGACTGGCATTCATTACGCTGAGAGCTTCCATGCGGGTCCAGGCTACGTGCGACCTACAAACCGGAATGAAAAGTGTAACCTTTGCAACGCTTCGCACGTTTCAATAAAATATATTTAAAACTCTAAACTGTTGTTGGATTCTAAGTTCTAGCTTTATTCACTGCAACCAAAAATTACCGTTACCTTAAAGTCTATCGACGTCCACTGCTGAACATAGGCCTCCTTCATTGATAAGGATAATCTCCATATTTGTCTCGTTTGTTAAGGGCTTTTATTTTTAGTGGTTATTAGGAAGAAGCTGCTGTCCAATCTCCTGATTTGTTTCCCTCTGTCGCCTCTTACTATACCCTGATATGGGGCAGTGGATATTCTTACACCGCCACTACACCGTATCGTAAATTAATATTCAATATCATTTATATACGGTTGTTGTCGCTTGGTAAGCTTGATCAGTATTCATTACAGGATTTTCACCAGATGGCTAAGAGTATTTACTTTTTTAATTTTACAGATTATGGGTGACAAACGAGCACACAGTCCACCTGATGGTAAGTGGATGACGAGGCCCATTACATCTTTCCTCGATTAAGAATCAAAATACAGAATGCTTTTTCATCCTTGAGGATGATAAGATTAAGATGGAATACCTCGTTTCCAATAAAAATGGTCTTCGGTTCTTTACACTCTCCATTCAAAATACAGCAACATAGAGTTGCTTTTTACGTTGGTATTCTGTGAGAGCGTGGTCCTTCCCCATAAAAAATTGTCGATTATCTTTAATTATTAACGTTCATAGAAAACTATAAAAATTAATAGGATACTGATAACTTTTAAATATTGTGGGGTTTCCATTCATTTTTTGTCATATCAGTTAATACACATTTAGCTGCAATTTATTTATTTATTAGTTGCTACTCGCGGATCCAATAGTGTGAAAAGAAACGCGTATTGAGTACAATAGTTTGCGAACATTTGTCTTTCTAATCGATTACAACAAATGTCCCTTCACAGAGTAAATAGTCTTTTGTCACGCATAGGTAGTAATTTACCATGTTACAGATACATCACTAACTACAAAGTGAGAATTTAAACAAGCACTGTGTTATTATGAATAAAAATGCGTTTGTGTTCATTTTCCCGCGGCATTTTTTTCGTGATGAAAAGTGGAAAAGATTTTATTTACTTATAATTTTTTCTTTATATTTATAAAAAATACTAAAAATGCTATTAACATACTCGTATCAATACATTAATATTCCCATTAAACACTCCTGGTATGCTTAAAATTCTTGTTATCTGGGGAATTTCTGTAAGCCATCACTACCATTTCTGCACAGGGAGGACAACTCACTAATCCACGCCGCAAAAGAGAAAGCTGACCTTTTAGGCTCTCTTTTGCATCCAACTCAACTCTTGACGGGGAGAATACACGGCCAACCATTCCGCGGCGTGAGTGCTCCATGTGAGATATGCGGTTTTCACAGCGCTCGGTTTGCAAAACACTCCTCTCCCTGGACATCCACATTTCGTGTGGGCCTGACGGAATCCCCCCAATTGTGCTGAGGACATGTGCTCCGGAGCAGACACCGGTTCTAACGCGTCTTTTCCGGTACTCCTACTCCCTAGTGTGATTCACAACTGTATTCGAATGGCGAAATTGAACCAAGGACCTACTTTCGCTTATTTTATAAGCTCATAATGCAAACTGCATGTGATGTAACCAAAAACGGTAAAGCATACTTATAGCTAAACAAAATTCTACAGACTGTCGCCATGGTTCATCTTTGCCAAATTTTAACAGAATTCTTTTTACTTGTTTATGTGGACGATTGTACGGAACAGGGCTGTAGATGTGGTTAACAAATATCCAAACATCTCAACAAATTTTGATGTAAAAAGTATAAAAAACAGTTAACAATCGATTGAAATACCTGTATACAATATTAAAAAACGAAACCAAAAAAATTTTTTTTCTTAAAAACTTTACCTCTACACACTAGGATTTTCTCTTGTATCGTGGGGGTAGTTTACATACATAAATTTCACAAGGACATCCGGAACAATTATTTATAGGCTATACAAAAACTTGTTCCGTGCGGGATTCAAACCCGCGGCCCTTAGCGCTGTGACTCATTGCTAAGTCACTGCACCACGGAGCCGCCTAAAGTTAGAGTGGCTGCGATTCCTCGCTGAATGGCTATACTTACCTCTTGAGCGAGAAAAGAACGAGTCCTCTTATTACAAGCAGTGACAATCCTTTTAGGATGTTTAAGTAAAGTTTCAACTTATTTACGTCCCGCTGCTGGACCGTTCTCATTTTTGAGAGGGCAATGAACCAATTATTCTGTCGTGTTGCTCGTGCATAATTATTAAATATGCACAATTTTTGAAAAGCGTTTGAGGGCTTTAAAGTGATAAGTTGGTGCATAAAATTGAAATTAACTTAGCTTCCTAGCTACCGGGCTTAGTTATCAAGTTAACAAAGAAATATATTTAAATTATACAAAATTATAAAAAAAAAAACATTTAGGACGACGAATATTGGAGAGAATCCCTTCCATTAAGAGGTGCTAGTAAAGAGCCATTCTTTTGTCTCTTTTATTTATCTTAACTTACAAAGTGGTAGGACTTCCCTTCGGCCTATTAGACCGACTGAGTAGGTACTACTGTCTTACATATTTCTGCTGCCAAACAGACGTGCACTGCTGTACTCCGTTCTGAAGATGATAGAGAGCCAGTATAATTGTATACAGGCATTCTATCTCTGCACCGTGTATTGATGGTGTAAGAATATCCACTACCCGAATTCGTGGTTGTCGTAAGAGGCTACAGGGGGAAACTGAACCAGGAGATAGGCAGCAGCATCTTCCTGATAACAGCTGAATAAAAATAAATAGAGCAGTTGCCAACCCGCTTGCCAAACGTGGCAACAATGACAAATATCCCACCTATGAGGTAATCTTTGGTAGAGGACTATGTTCATCAGTGGACTTTTGATAGGTTGTAATGGTAGTGGTGGGAAATTATTTCTTAGTGCTCAGAGGTGACAATGTAACTGAAGCCTTCTTGGTCTGATATTGGTTGCTGGTGTCTATGGTTGCAGTGGCAACTTATGATCAGGTGGACTGTAAGTTCGTTTGTCACATAAATTATATAAAAAATATTTATATTAAAACCAGAGCACCGATGGATGTAACAGGCCTTGATAACATCACGAAAAATACCTGGTAAGAATGATCCTATTATTACATGGATATTAAGACAATTCTAATATACATACTAATAAGGTCGGGGAAAAAGGTTCTTCGTATTTTATATACAAATTCAAGCAAACTGGAAAGCAGCACTCCCTCTCCAGGGCTGGAGAGGGAGTGGTGGCAGGCCTGTTGTACACCTTGTTTACTTTATGTTGGGAACTGAAGGTGCTACCGTAAGACTAGTGCTAAGCCGTAATAGTCCCAACATAGTATAAGGGAAAAGGGTCACAGCAGGACTGTAAAAACTATCGTGGTATAAGCCTGATTAGCGTTGTAGGTAAACTGTATGCTAAGGTGTTCATTGAAAGAGTTATGGAAGAAACTGATTGAAAAATTTGGGATGTGCAAGCTGGATTTAGAAAGGTGATGAGGTGTACGGATCAAGACTTTTCCATGCGCGTGATTGCGGGGAAGTTTTTGGCCAAAAACCAGAAAGTTTTATTACGTTCATGGACTTGGAAAAGACTTATGAAAGAGTGTACAGGAATGTGTTATGGCAAACACTGAACTAATATCAGCTGATTGCTGGTTTGATACAAACATTAAAGTATCTTAATATGGACTCTAGTTTTTGTGTCAGGATCAACAGGTTCGATTCGGACTGGTTTGGTATCCAAAAAGCTGTCAGACAGCTAGCACTGTGTAGCTTCCCCGTACCTGTTAAACCTATTTATGGACAATTGTTTGCAAGCTTTGAAAGTTAAAGAATGCCGGTTGAGAATGGTGAATTAACCGTCAAATGCCTTTTGTATGCCGTTGTTTCAAGTCATATTTGCATCGTCGGCGGCCGAGTTGCAAATGATGGTTACTTTAATGAACTGGTCAATAAAGTAACATGAATTAAATTGTAGATTAATATTATTCAAGTAATTAAAATTTTAAACAATCGAATTAAGATATATTGAATTGAATTAAATTTAATAAGGTTAAATTAAATTAAAAAGATTCGATTGAATTATATAAAATTAAATTAGATGAGATTAAATTTATTTTAAGTTTATTAGATTAGTAAGCTGAAGTAGCAGTGGACCGGCCATATAGCTCGAAGAACCGACAACCGATGGGGAAGAAAGGTTCTTGAGTGGCAGCCTCGTACCGGTAGGCGATGTGTAGGGCGACCCCCCACGAGATGGAGTGACGACCTGATAAGACACGTAGGAAGTCGATGGATGCAGGTGGCTAAGGACCGTGCTTTGTGGCATTCCTTGGGGAGGCCTATCTTCAGCAGTGGACTTGTGAAGGCTGTAAATGATGATGATGATGAAATTTATTATGATGTAATTTTTTTTCTTATGTCTTTTGTATGGACTCGGTCCGAAATAAATTTATTTTATTTTATTTTATATTCATTTATTTTTTTATTAAAAGAAAGATATGAAAGTAAACGCAAGTGAGACGAAAGGGATGGTTTTTGAAAGAGAAGAAAGTAAAACAATATGTGAAATAAGAATAGAAGAGGAGTTGATTGAGCAAGTTGGTGAGTTTGTGTATTTGGGACATACATGTAGCAGGGATGGTAGATATTATAAGGATAAAGAACGCATAAAAGAGAGTAAAAGTAAAAGTACACTCTCTTGTGGAAAGTCAAAATGTGTTAAACAGGCACGTATAGCAATTAATAATGCTGTGTTAGACCCTACTTTAATGTATGTTAGTGAAAGTTAGGTGTGGCAGAAGAAGCACGAAAGTAGAACAAATGCTGTAGAAATTAAGGGTTATGTTAGGGCTAAATCTAAATGACAGGGTGAGAAATTGTGTGATAAGAGAAAAGTGTGGTTTGCAAGATGATTTTGTGACCAGGATTAAGACAGAACTACTTCAGTGGTTTGGTTATGTAACAAGAATGAACGAGGAAAAAATGACAAAGCAAATTCATGTTGCAGAAGTGAACGGTGGAGTCGGGAAGGGACGCCCTAGACGAACGATTATCGACCAAATTGGCGACATATCGGAAATGGGTCAGATTGGAAGTAACCTAACCGAGAGAGGTGTGTCAAGATCGTGCCAAATCGAAATCCGTAGTCTCGGCCTCGTGTATGTAACTTCAAGATTCTTTTTCAAAGTTTAATTACATTTAAGTATAAACATATGTGCCATTTTGTTCGATAATTTGTTGCTATCTTGTAAGTAGTGACACAATACTGTTGCTGTAGAAATCTTGGGGATTTTTGATGTTAACAATGCGACAAGTAGTTTTGACAGTCCTATCTTGATGTTAGCCTAACACTACCTGAAGAATGTTGAAGAGACCGAAACAGGTAAAAATCTGAGGTTGCAAGTTCAGGACTATATGGTGGCTGCATTAGCACTTCCCAACTAAGCTCTCTCAATTTTTACTGAGTGACCAAAGATGTGTGTGGTTTGGCGTTATCATGATGAAAGACCACTCATTTTCTGTTGATCGATTCCGGCCGTTTTTTCTCAATTTATTGCTTGATTCTTATTAGTTGTTGGTAGTAGAGATCCGAATCGATGGTTTTTCCCAGCGGTAAAAGCTCATAATAAACGATGCTTTTCCAATCTTACGATACAAACAACATCAACAGTTTAACAGTGGTAGAGCCACGCGGCAGCTTTTGCTGTCGCACGGATGGGCCGGCTCGAACCAGGGTGGTACCATGACCTCACAGAATACCAGCGTGAAGTAGAGGTTTACCTCTGCGTTTCGCTTGGTGAGTGCAGGTGGCCGGAGGCCCTTTTTACTGGAAATGAGGCATTCCATCTTAGTCCTCACGAGTGACAACGCATCTGCATTTTGATTCGCAAACGAAGATTGATGTAGATGTCTATGGGCCGAAGCAACCACTTACCATCAGGTGGACTGTGTGCTCGTTTGTCACCCTTATCCTATAAAAAAAAGCATCAACTTATTGAGTATTAATCCGGGTTTCGTTCCAGTCTGTGGAGATTAACTACATTTCGACCACGAACTTTTTCCTCGTTCTTGTCGTAGATGATCAATTTTTTATCACTTTTCAAAAATGGATCGGTTTCATCACGTTTCAATAGAGTATCACAAATGAGTACACGATTCATTAGGTTTCTTTCAGTGAGCTCGTGTGGTACCCAAATATCGAGCTTATTTGTATAGCTTTTTCAAATGGGTTCAAAATGTTTTGTGGTCAATCTTCAATTCTCCGACTATGTTGTAACTATTAATATGCACTTTTACAAAATAGCATCGACTTTATCCGTATTAGGGCGACCAGAGCGAGCTGCATCTTTGACATCAAAATTCCTGGACTAAAAATGCTCAACTTTACGTTAATTTTAATGCATTAAAAGTCACATTTTTTCGCGGCTTGAGTCGCATTTTTCCTTATTTGTAATCAAACTTCAGAATGTATCGTATAAATTCTTCGTTAGATTCACTCATTTAAGCGGACAGTAAAACAGTTGAAAAGTGGCGGGAAGTGGTTTTTACTTCTTATTTTCCTTTTTCTTAATTTCATTTATTAAAATCAGCCAGATACAAACAGTAAAACCAAAGAGATTTTTTTTCAATTTTATAAAAACAAAATACCGATCAATTATTTTATCAGAATATTAGGATTATCCTTTACGTGGTAGAGCTACGCTGTAGCTATATTATGGCTGTAGCACGAATGGGTCGATTCAACCGTGGTAGAACCATACTATCACAGAATACCAGCGTAAAATAGCAGCTTCGTGATACTGTTTTTTGGTATGTTGAGCTTAGAGAACCGGAGACCCTTTTTACTAGGAACGAGGCTATCCATCATATTCCTCAAGAGTGACAACGCATCAGCATTTTGAATCTTAATGGAGGCTAAATGTATATGTCTATGGGTCATAGCATCCACTTATCATCAGGTAGAACACACAACTCGTTTGTCACCCTTATTTTATTAAATAAATCCAAATGTATGGATAATTCTGTGGTAGTATCACCATCAATTTCTTGGTCTGAGAGTGAATTAATCACTATATTAAATAGAAAGCGCACGACAGGATTTCAAATATAATTAATTTGAGCGCCTTGTGGTCACTTCCGTAATGTTTTTGTAATTCAAATAGCTTCCATTAATTTCATTACTTTGCCTGTCTCTTACTTAATTACTTATCGTCACGCACAATCCCTGACGGGGTAGCCAGAGAGAACAGATCGCCAAGTATCACGATCCTTACATACCTCTTTCGCTTCTTTCAGATTCATTATTTTCTTCATACATGCACGTCTAGGTATCCGAGTACTCTTGACCCTCCCCTCTTCGAGCAATTTGCTCACATGGTCTTCGAAAGTTAGTCTCGGTCTACCTCGACATCTTTTAATATTAACTTTCGCGCTATATATTTTCTTCACCATTCGGTCTTCACTCATTCTCTCAACGTGCCCAAACCATCGAAGTACGCCATTATCAATTTTTGTGATATGGTCATCTTTCAAACCTGCCATATTGCGAATCTCTTCGTTTCGCTTTCGGTCGGCCATGGTGACGCCGCACATTTTACGAAGAGATCGCATCTCCACTGCATTCAACTTGCTTTTATGCTTCTTTTGGCATACCCAGGTTTCGCTGCCATATAACAAAGTCAGTACCAGCACTGCGTTATGTATTGCAAGGCGTGCACTCTTCACTACGCCTTGCCTTTTAACTAACGCAGTCAGGGCACCATTGACTTTGTTCCCAGCAGCGACACGCCTGTCCACATCTAAATCATATCTTCCATCCCGGCTAAAAGCACTCCCCAAGTATACAATTTCATTTACCTGTTCTAGACATTCCTGATTTACCCATATTTCACACTTCGTTCTCTCTTCGTCCCTTTCAAATACCAGAACCTTAGTTTTATTATCATTCAAGCGGAGACCTTTAATTTCACATTCCTCTTTCATACACGTGACTAATGCCTGCAGTTCTGCCTCTGATGGTGCAATAAGCACTGCATCATCAGCATACAGCAGACAATTTACTTTAACCCTTAGCCACCTAACGTGTATTCTAGTAACACTTCCACCTAACGTCGGCCATGGTGACCGCTTGCATATAAATACTATAAACATAATAACATAACATAAACACTCACGCCTGTCACCCAGAGGGGTAGGCAGAGACTATGGAATTCCATTTGGCACGATCCTGACACACCTCTCTCGCTTCCTCCACATCCATATACCTACGCATACACGCTCGTCGGTTAAAGGTACTCTTAATTTGGCCCATTTTCAATATATCGCCTATTTGGTCGATAAACTTTCGCCTAGGGCGACCCTTCCCGACTCTGCCATTCACCTCTGCAACATAAATTTGCTTTGTCACTCTTTCCTCATTCATTATTTCTACATGACCAAACCACCGAAGCATTCCTTTCTTAATCCTTGTCACAACATCATCTTGCAAACCACACATTTCTCTTATCACACTATTTCTCACCCTGTCATTCAGATTCAGCCCTAGCATACTACGTAATGACCGCATTTCTACAGCATTTATTCTACTCTCGTGCTTCTTCTGCCATACCCAACTTTCACTACCATACATTAAAGTAGGCACTATTACAGCATTGTGAATTGCCAAACGTGCCTTTTTGGACACATTCTGACTTTTCACAATAGAGTGTAGAGCCCCATTCAATCTATTTCCTGCATTCACTCGTCGTTCTATATCCTGATCATATCTACCATCCCTGCTAAACACACATCCCAAATACACAAAATCATCTACTTGCTCTACCAACTCCCCTTCTATTCTTATTTCACATATCGTTTTACTTTCTTCTCTTTCAAAAACCATAACTTTCGTCTTACTTGCGTTCACTTTCATTCCCTTTTCTTTTAATGTCCTGTTCATTAATGTAACCATCATTTGCAACTCGGCTGCCGACGACGCAAGTATGACTTGATCATCGGCGTACAAAAGGCATTTGACGGTTAACTCACCCATTCTTAACCCGCATTCTTCTGCTTTCAAATTTTCCAAACAACTGTCCATAAATAGGTTGAACAGCCACGGGGAAGCCACACAGCCCTGTCTAACACCTTTATGGATGCCAAACCAGTCCGAGTAGGCCCCGTTGATCCTGACACAAGCACTAGAGTCCCTGTATAGAGACTTCAATGCCTGTATCAAGCCAGCGCTCAACCCAAATGAGTTCAGTGTTTGCCATAACACATCCCTGTCCACTCTGTCATAAGCCTTCTCCAAGTCTACGAACGCACAAAAAACTTTTTGGTTTTTGGCCAAAAACTTCTCCGCGATCATGCGCATGGAAAAGACCTGATCCGTACATCCCATTCCCTTTCTAAATCCCGCTTGCACATCCCAAATTTTTCCATCAGTTTCTTTCATAACTCTTTCAATTAGTACCTTAGCATACAGTTTTCCCACAATGCTAAGAAGGCTGATACCACGGTAGTTTTTACAGTCCTGCTGTGATCCTTTTCCCTTATATATTGGGACTATCACGGCTTTGCACCAGTCTCCCGGTACCCGCTTAAGTTCCCAACATAAATTAAACAAGGTGCACAGCAGGTCTGCCACCACTCCTTCTCCAGCCTTTAGCATTTCGAGAGATACTCTATCATAACCGGCTGCCTTACCTGCTTTCATACTTTTCATTGCTTTCATTATTTCATCTATACTTATATCTCTATCTATTTCCTCTTCTTCCGGAATTTCTATTTCATTTAATTCAAACGTCTCATCACTCATAAACACGCTTTCAAAGTATTCCTTCCATCTCCTTAAACTCAAAACTTCGTCATTCAGAATACATCCATTCTGGTCTCGTATAGCATTCATTCTAGGCTGTTTTGAATGTCCCCTGGTAGTTCTTACGAGTTTCCAGAACATTTTAATGTTTGCCTGGAAGTTATCCGATATTCTTCTATCATTCATATCCGTTCTTTCTTGCTTTTTCCTTTCAACTACTTCTTTTACTCTCTTATTTAGGTGTCTAAAGACTGCCTTTTTCCTTTCAATATCATCATTCATACTGCTAGAATTACTAGCCTTGGTTGCTAGTAAATCTAGCCATGCTTTCTTCTTTGCTTCAACTTCCATCCGTACCTCATCATCCCACCATAACGTGTTAATTTTCCTTTCATTCGTTCTCTTACTTACACCACATACTTCGGTAGCTGCATCCACTAAACCTTTCTTGACATTATACCACACATTCTCCAAGTCTAAATCATTCATACACAATTCAGCCATACCACTTATATTTTCTCTCAATCTATATTTGAACTTCTCTCTCACACCTTCATCTTGTAACCTCTCTGTTCTTATACGCTGTAAAGCAGTGGTAGACACAGATGTCCGATGCCTCCAACGTCTGAAAAGACCATTAATTCGGCATAAGACCAAGTAATGATCCGTCCCTACGTTAGAGCCCCGGTAAACCCTTGTATCTACCACCGCGCTCCTCATTCTTTCATCAACAATTATGAAATCTATCATACTTCTATCATCACCTCTTTCCCATGTATACGTGTGAATCTTCTTATGACGAAAGAAAGTGTTCGTCACAAAAAGACTCTTTTCCACGCATACGGCGAGAAGGCTTTCATCATTCTCATTTATACTTTCATCACCAAACGTTCCCAATATCCTTTCATAACCAAGCCTCCTCACCCCAACCCTTCCATTAAAATCGCCTAATATCACAATATTTTCATTAACCTTGCATTTCATTAGCACCATCCTTACCAACTCCCAAAACTGCTCTCGGATATAAGTGGGCTTAGACATGTCTGGAGCGTAGACCCCTAAAACAAACAACTTCTTTAAGCCCACTTTCATTCGTATCCATAGCAGTCTCGGGCTTACACATTCATACTCTTTCACACAATGACCCATTCTTTCTGAAAGGATGATACCGACTCCCTGGCATGCCCGCTCGGTCTCGTCTACACCAGACCAGTACGCGGTATACATGCCATGTGTAGTAGCATCCTTTCCCTTCCGTTTCGTCTCATTTACACATAACACGTCTATTCCTCTATCATGCATCATATCGCATACTTCATCCATCTTATCATTCATTCCTCCACATACATTCAATGTAGCCAGACGGGCTTCCGCAATCCACTTTTCGCCCCTCCGGGGGACAGAACGTGACGGGTGGCGAACCTCGTCGCCGGTTTTCCTCCCGGAGATTCTTCGCACCCCTGCCCCATTAAAGGGGCGCCGGGAACTCGGGGCCATTTCTTTAATTTTATGCCTCATGGTGCGAAAGTAGGGTGTGGTATTTTTTACGCCGCTACCACACGGCGAGGAGCCGAGTCAGTTCTTTCGGCTTTGTCGCTTGTTTAGCACCACCCGGGGGACACGTGTAGGGTGGGCCTAGGATTAGGTGGTCAAAGCCTACGGACGCGAGCGACTCATCCCCCAACTACTATTATAAAGGTGAAAAAATCACAAATTGGCAAAAATCGAAACTACAAATAAATTTTAGTTATTTTTATTTTAAATTGTTTCAATAAACTCTTCAAATTAATACTTCTTACTTCTTATTACTATTAATAAAAATTGACTAACGAATATTTTAACAAATTATAGGTTTTCCGATTAGGCTGAGTTCTAAGCAATAACAATCAATGAGACTTCTTAGTTTTTAAATATTTTAGTAACTTAAATATATAACCTCTTATATAAAATTATCATAGGCACATTTAAATCACAATCGTTACAAAATTACAACACCCTTTTTCTTTTTTTTTTACATGGAGAAATGCCTACGCATACCCGCCTCGTGGGGGCAAGGTCGGGTTATGTCGGACTCGCACCGACTTAAACCCCATGGTGTTCCATCCTTGTCGAATATTGGCAGGGCCACGGGAACGCTTTCGCACACTTCCGCGGCCCCACCTGCACTGGCCACCCCATGGCGGCCCCTCCTCGGGAGAGGACCACTCCTCCCCCATCTCCTTCTCAAGTAAGGCGCACCAGAACACATGGCGCACCCTCCTTCTCGGCCTCCAGTTTCCAATGCGCAACAGACGCCCCCGTGTCCGATGCGCGAAGGCCATGGGCCAGGAAAAACAAGCACTCTGAAGCACTAGCCTTCCCGGCCCCAGCGGTGGATCTGGTCTATGGCTCCGCCGCCAACCACGATTCGGCTGCGGAGGGTAGGGAGAGCGGCGCCTCGCAATACCGACACTCCTCTCCCCCCGCAGCCCCACCACCACCGCATCATTAACGGTGCGGCCCCGTCAGAGTCGCGGAGGATAGGGCGAGTGGCGCATCGCCATACCAACACTCCTCTTCCTCCGCGACACCACCTCGGCTGCAGAGGTAAGGGTGGGGTAGGACACCCTCTAACCGCAGCCCACCGACACACATCCGAAGTGGACTTCCGAAGCCCACTCGGAGTGGCCACCTCGGGCCGGCCCTACAAGATTTTACAACACCCTAACATTCACAATTTCTCGTGGCAGCGTACACACATTTTTTGGGAACACTCAACGCAAATTGGATTTTTGCACTGAAAACACAAATAGAATGTTTTACGTTTCTTCTTTGGGTCACACGTTGAACAAGTTTTGCGTGTTTCTAATTTGTCAGAGCTGTCTGCCGAAGATTCCATCTATTTTGAGAACCCGGCGAATAGCGTTCTGAAGTTCCCTTTGCAATCCAAACTGGTTCGCTCGACGTCGTAAATGGGGTGTAATAAGGTCTTCAGCCAGTTGTTTCATGAAATTCAGTCTGGGCACCTTTCTCTGAGATTGGTTCATGCTGCTGATAATGTACGCATTTGCTGCAGAAACATCCAGTATTCTGTAGAAGACCACCATTGGCCAGCGCTGTGTGCGTCGAGAAGTTAAGTAAATGGCACATTTCTGATCTAATGTATCGACGCCACCTTTGGTGCTATTATAAAAAATAATCATTTCTGGCTTTTGCTTTTGTGGATCGATGGTTGGTGAGTGATGCATGCTGGAAAGAACAAGCACGGATTTGTTTTGCTTTGGTACAAAAGATAGCTGTTTTTGCTTTAGGATGTTTATTAGCTCCACCGAAGTAAATCAGTTATCAGTCGATACATTTCTGTGGGTTTCTTCAATCGACGCAACCAATCGCAAAACCGCTTGCGTGGTTTTGTTCAGTCTTTGGTATTCAAAGGGCAAGCCTTGGGCTATGTAAGTCTTTTCCCAAGTATATGTAGGCATCCACAAGGTATCTGTTTTTGGCATCAGTCATGCACATAATTTTTAATCTATATTTGTTGGGTTTTTTCGGCATGTACATTTTGAAGCTGCACCTCCCACGGAAAGCCACCAACATCTCGTCAATACAAGCGTAACTGCCAATTGAACAAACTTCTTTGCAGTTTTGTATCAGCTTTTCAAATAGCTGAGATATAGGTGCAGGTTTATCAGTGCTACGGCGTTCATCTCTGGTGGTCGCATCATCAAAACGAAGGCAATTCAGCAATGTTTCGAACCTGTTCTTGCTCATTATACAACGATAAACCTCTCTTTCTGTACCATCTGTGCTGTACCAACATGTGTAATGTGTGTGGTTCTCTTTGAAAATTGAGGTATAGTACAACATAACGATAAAAGCCTTCAGCTCAATTACGTCAAAGTCTGGTTTTAATAGATAGGTCTTATCTTTCTAATTTTTTCGTTAGTATGCTTTACAATTTCTTCTAACATATTATCAGTGAAAAATAAATGCCATAAATCGGATGATGTTGTATTACTGTTCAAAACATCTCTGAAGTTCCTTTTCAATCCTGGAGGTTGCTGAACGATGTTGTGTTGCAAAGTCCTTGATCGCGAAACTGGAGGTTGAGACGACCAACGGAACCGATTTTTTCCGAAATAGTTCCGGTATCTTGACAGTGGAACATCATCATCGGAAGATGCATCATCAACTGGCAGATCATTTGTATCGTCATATTCATTTAACTCTTCAACATCAATTTCAGAGTCTGATTGACACTCACCATCAATGACGTGGTCTAATGGTACATCTTATACATCACTGCAGTCTTCATTTGGTAATTCCGGCACGTCCCTTTCATCCTCGGAATGTAATTCACACTCTTCTAACCATCTAATGATATTTTCATCACGTTTAGACATGATAAACCTAAAAAACAATACGAAAATGTTAGCACTAAAAGTAACGTAACAACCTAACGACGATCACCATGATCGCATGCGAAATATATTTACCTGTATTTTTTTTATTGCGCGCACGTGTTGCTTGGTCGAGCGAAGGGCGAAAACTGGAGAGGGCGGGGAAAAAGTACATAGAGTCACAGGCGCGTGGCCCGTGTAATAACGGAAATATTTGAAAAAATATATCGCCTGGAGTCACTGTGACCGACGCTAGGTGGTTAAGAGTTAAGCTAACTCAATTTCACACCCAAACAGCTATCTTTCAGCTTCTGTAAACAGCTGTCGAGATACAGTATATACAGTATATACAGAGATACAGTATATAGATAACAGCCAGGAAGACATGACACAACCCTGTTTTACGCCCGTTTGGACGCTAAACATGGGTGACAGATCATGCCCTACCCGCAAACAGGCTTTAAAGTCACAGTAAAGTGACTGCACAGCCCTTAGCAATCGACCATCCACACCATACCCCGGCAACAGTTCCCACATTTTCTTCCTTACAACCTTATCAAATGCTTTCTCAAGATCCACAAAAGCACAGAAAATTATCTGGTTAGCAGCCAGAAGCTTTACCGTGATCATGCGGGGAGAAAACATTTGATCCGTGCATCCTCTTCCAGGTCTAAATCCGCATTGTGCCTCTCATAGAAATCTTTCCGATTTCTCTTGGATCCTACGTGTCAAAACCTTCGAGTAAACTTTACTTGCTAAACTGTTCAAGTTGATCGCCCGATAGCACCCGCAGTCAAAATGTGAACCTTTACCTTTATATAAAGGCACAATGACTGCGGATTGCCAATCATCCGGGACATCCCTCGTCCGCCAGCACAAATTGCACAGCAGATGAAATCTGTCCCAGACGCGAGGTCCACCATACTTGACCATTTCAGCAGTAACTCTGTCTAGTCCCGCAGCCTTACCATATTTCAAACTTCGAATCGCACGTTCAATCTCTTTCATACTGATGACCTCAGCGTCATCGAGGTCCGGGTCTAGCGTACCAGTTTCGGCGTCACTAATCCCTCACTAAGATCATCACACGCATACATTTCTCTATAAAATTCGCTCCATCGCTGCATGACGTCCGATTTTTCTGCGAGGACGTCATTAGTTCTCGAAAGCACTTTGTTTATTCTTAAGGCCGTCGCACCACTTCGGGTCCTTCCAACCTCTTTCCAGAAGAGTTTGGAGTTCTCCTTAAAGTTGTGCGACAACCTTTCGTCCGCTTCCATTCTACACCTTTCACGCACTTCCTTAATCAATGCATTCGTGTGAACTTTCTGCAGCTTATATCTTTCTTTGATCTTCTCTCTCATATCCTTATCATTACTAGAGGCCAAGTAGTCTAACCATGCTTTCTTCTTTTTCTTTACAGCTTTTTTCACTTCATCAATTCACCATGCATCTCTTCTTTTACTACTGCCTCTTTTAATCGTTCCACACACTTCTTTCGCTGCACTTACGATTCCATTCCTAAGGTTCTGCCATGTTCTTTCAACACATTCTTTTCTGACATTGATGTTGTCAAGCTTTTCGGCTACCCTCGCATGATATTTGTCCCTTGTATTCGCTTCCTGAAGCTTCCAGCTTCGGATGCGACAGACCGACTGTGGTTCTGTTACTGCCGTCCGGTAGCGCCAACCCGCGAACAGACCCCTAAATCTAGTAATCACTAGATAGTGATCCGTTCCCAGGTCAGCACCCCTGAACACTCGCGTATCCATCACCTGTTTTCGCAGTCGGTCATCCACCAGGAACAAATCGATCATACTTCTCTCATTCTTTCTTTCTCTAGTATACATATGGATTTTCTTGTGATTAAACATAGTGTTTGTCACAAGAAGACCCTTTTCCTTGCATACCTAAATAAATACATAAATAAATAAATAAATAAATAAAAAAATAAATAAATAAATACCGCCAGTATAAGCTTGCCAGCATCATTAACCCTTTTATCGCCAAACTTTCCAAGCACCGACACACGACCGACACGTACCCTGGTCGAGCGGTACCAACCCATCCATTCAAATCACTACATACAACAATTCTTTCGTTTCCCCTAGCCAAATCGAGAACTTCTCTTACATTCTCCCAAAACTCCTCCAGCTCAGCCCTGGACGACGAAGCTACCGGCGCATAAACAGCCAAAAGGAATACCTTCGTCAGTCCCAATTTAAAGCGAACCCAGAGAAGTCTTGAGTTCACAACCTTATATTCAGTCATAACATCGACCAACTGAGACGACAGCAGCACCTCCACTCCCTGGCGGGCGCTCTCGCTCTCCGGGACTCCAGACCATAGAGCTAACGCCCCGCCAGAGAGCTCTTCAGTACCACTGCCCTTCCGTTTGGTCTCCGACATACACACGACATCTAATTCTCTTTCTTTCATTATTTCGATCAACTCATTCGTCTTATCTCTTATGCCTCCTCTAACACTCCACGTGCCAACTCTGCACTCTGTCCTCCATCTTCCGCCGTGTGGGGCTGTGCGTGACGGGTGGTGGTCCCCATCGCCGCTTTGCGCGCTGCATTCCACACCAACGGGGACGAGCTGGTGTGCGTTGCCTTGGGATGACGCCCTAACCCTCGTTGGCATGGGTGCGCAGCTAAGTAGAATTGCAGCCCTGAAAAGGGCTGGCAGGGGTCGCGATGAGCACGCTTCTACAGTGACCCCCAAGCCTGTCTCTTAAACGTCAAAAATTGTGTTATATTAAGGTATTGTAACGACCCCCCCCCCCCTTCTCATCTCTTCACTTTTTCTATATATATTTATACCTTTATTTCCTTAGAATCTATTTCTATAAGTTATACAAGTATATCTAACTTACGTGACCAGTATATTAATCATACATTGATCTTTCTAAAGGTTCAAATATAGGCCGTATAATAAATTTATGGCGTGATCGTCTTAGTTAGGACCCTTATTTCCGTTGTGTTTGTATAGTAACTTAGTTCTTTTAGGTGTATCTTGGAAGAATGAATATTTGCGAGAGCAATCGAAAGCTATTGGTAGTGTCTTATAAGCTAAAGAACCCCGTTCACGAAGACAGAGCTCAAATAAAAGTTAAGAACAATAAATTGTCCTTATTCCACTTGTATCAGGTTCACAACAGTCAATTCCTTATTAATTAATCCCTTCCCGCTTGGAAAAGGCTCACAATATTTATATCAAATACCAGATACAAGGGCTTTGCTCTTCCACATTAAAAAAATGTGGAGGAGGTACACGGCTCCGCACACGCCGCGCACGATGAGCGCCAACCATTTTAATGCGCTCCCCCCGAAGGGTACGCAAACTTGGGAACTGGACCGTAGTCCACAGCAAAATAACTGGCGAACCAGTAAAAGAGGACTTGGCCCCTAGATAGTGCGTAAGCACAAACATCGACCGAAGTCGCGCATGTCAATGCGTGTAAACGCCATACAGAATACGATCAAATCCAGCCACAGTGAATGTACGTCACACGGGTTAGGCAACAATAGGCACACTGGCCATAAAAAGCCGTCCGTGAGCGCCACCACCTGCCAGACCGCCGTTCCTGCAGACGTGATGTAAGTGTAAGGCATCACCACCAATTGCATGGTCAGCACGGCCAATTGGCCGCAGAGCGTGTCATGAGTCTACCGCTCACCTCAAGGGAATGGGGTCCCACGTTGCGCGGCTTTCGGCCGCAGCCTTGAGAGCCTCCTCAGATTCTCCCTCCAGCTACCACCCGCATGAGGTCGACACATATGCTCCACCAACCAATACAATGGCAGATATAGCCAATAGGCAGTTATAAGATATTAGTAATAATTCGCCATCAGAAAGGGTTTGTGTCACTGACGTTGAGTATATGCATTTTTCGATCATGTTTGTCTCACCCACCAACAAGTTGCCTTCAATCTTTCAAAGGTGGGAACTTTATAGAGATATATTAATATGTTGTTATATAAAACATCATGGAGGGCAGACAGTCTGCAGCCCCGCTATGAAGGGACCCGACTTGGGCAAAGCTACTTGGGTTGTTAATCAAACCAAGATGCAGAGAGCGCCATTGAGAAGAGCGACCCGCCAAACAACCATCGCAGAGACGCAATGCTGCAGAATGCAACAAGCATCAATACGACAATCGTCAGGCTTACACCATCCCAAGGTCCCCCATACAGTCCCAGCAGACATCACCACCCGCATACCTACATCGACCAGAACCACAAGATGCGTCGAATCAGGTGCAGCACACCCGCAGATCCATCACAAGATGCAATACTGCAAGTAGCAATAAGCATCAATGCAACTATCATACGGATGGCGCCCCCTCACAACACACCCACATGATCCCTATCGACTTTGGTAACAAAATTGATAATGTTGTTAACTAAAAATACCACCAACGTATCATAGTAGCACGGTACTAAGACGTCAGTAGCCAAAACTCCACGTATCATAGCGCTATTGCACTAAGACATGGAGTTGAGTATGCTTGCTGCACTTAAAAGTACTACCAAACACACTCACCCTAACCCGAAAGATAGCCGACGTATCATAACGCTATGCGCTAAGACGCCGTCCACAAACGGTAGGATTGTGCGATGTCCACGGGCAAGTCGTATTGCTACAACAAACCCGCTTACCACCAGCACTAAGATGATATGTCAAGGACACATCGGTTAGCGAGTCCAAGTTTACCTCGGTCTCGGATGCTGTGAAACAATCTACACGCCACTATAATAATCCTTTTCAAGTCCCAATTCTTTCAATATAATGCTTTTACATATTTGAGACCTTCAACATATTTGCTTTATTTCATAGACCATACTATTGTATGTCTTATTCATATGGGACTTCAAGTCATAACTCTGCTATCATAATGCTTATGCATCATAAAGACCTTCTATATTAATGCTTTGGTTCGTTAGACCTTACTATCATAAGTCCCTAATATAGGACTAGTCATTGTGCAACATTAGTACTAGCAGTCGTTCAGCCGACCACCCCATATATATGTATAACCTTGGGTATGTGTCTCCGGCAACGCCCCTTATTATGGAGACCATTACAAGAACACTTTCATCAACTTAGAAATTTTCCGACTAATACAAGAACACCTTCTTCAACTTAGGAATTTTTTTTATCCATTTTGTCTATTATATTACAAATGTTATTTATCTTTATTATTGTAATATAATCGACTTGTATTTATATAATTTAATATATTTTGAATATCTTAAACAAGATTTTAATAAATTTAGAGATTTTTTAGAGACAATTTATGCGTTAACTATACTATAATATTCAATATTCCCAATGAAAATATTTGAACTTTATACTTAATTTTAAACATTTTAATTGTTTAAAATATAATTTCTAAGACATTTTTAAATGCCTTTACATTGAATTTAATTTTTATTTATTAATAATAATTATGAGGCGTCACAGTATGTATAACATTAATATATAAATTGATATAAAAATTAATTCTGTTCTAACTTATTTTTTTTAAGACTCTAAGCCAACGCTTAACTACTATCCCCTCTAATAGTAAATAATGCAGTCGACGAAGATGGTGAAGCCCGCCCACATTGTATTCGGATTGAAAGGTAGATGCTGGCAACTTATTCCACTACTTTGCTGTACACATGACGTTCGAATGCGTGGTACGTCGACAACGAAATGGTGGAGATTGGTCGAGTGTCTGGTTGTCCAATGGTGGAACGGAGAGAATTTGCTCCTCGTGGGGGGCCGACCTACACTTCGCCTACCAGTACGAGGCTACCACTCGATAACCTTTTTTCCCCATCGGTTGTCGGTTTTTTGAGCTATATGGCCGGCCTACTGCCACTTCAGCTTACTAATCCGTTGGGCTCTGTTGGTTTCTCTGGTTCTACTGCGGATATCATCATTTCTAAGTTTATCATGCAGAGAAACCCCGAGCATAGCCCTCTCCTTGCTCGGTGAGCGACCTTTAGCTTCCTCAAACGGCCAGTAGTGAAGAACCACGTCTAAGATCGGTAAGTCATCACTGGCAACACGCACTGGTTATACAATTTCGTTTTAAAGTTTTGAGGTATGTCTAACGAGAAGATGTGTCGTAATTTCCCAAATGCTGCCCAGCAGAGTTGAATCCGTCGATTGACCTCTCGGCCGAAGTTGAACTTACCTAGTTTGACTATTTGTCCCAGGTAAACATACTCGTCAACAACTTCGAGCTTAGTGCTCGCAACAACTTCGAGCTTAGTGCTCCCAACAACTACCAGCATAGGTGTGACATGGAGGTTAAACATGATTTATGTTTTGTCCATGTTCATCTTAAGACCTATCCGTTGGGAGACACTGTTGAGGTCATTGAGCGGGCATTAAAAGGACCCAAGCACTATGCTTAGGTCCTTCAGCGATTCTGTCATAAGAACAACTATATCGTTGGCAAATCGAAAGTGAGTGATGTACTCGCCATTGATGTTAATACCGCATCCTTTCCAGTCTAGCAGCTTGAAAACGTCTTTCAATGCAGCGGTGAAGAGTTACGGGGATATATTGTCACCCTGTCTTACACCTCTCTGAAGTTGGATAGGTTTCATACTCTGATTCTGTACTCGGATAGCCATCGAAGCTCTACTGTACAAGCACTTTAGCACTTCGATATACCGACAGTCAACTTGGCACAGCTGAAGGGACTGCAGCACCGCCCAAATTTCTACGGAATCATAGGCTTTCTCATAGTCCACATACGCAAGGCAAAGTGGCAGATTATACTCCTCTGTCTTCTGTACAATCTGATGCAGGGTATGTATGTGGTCCATGGTACTAAAGCCTTTTCGGAAACCGGCTTGTTTGAGAGGTTGGAAGTCGTCAAGTCTGCGTGCGAAATGATTTGTAATGACTCTCGAAAACAGCACGTAGACGTGGCACAGAAGGAAAATCGGTCTGTAGTTCTTCAAGAGAGCGTTGTTACCTTTCTTGAAGAACAAGACCACCGCAATTCTGCTCCACGCCTCCGGTGTAGGGCCACCATGGAGGACGGAATTAAAGATCTTCTGAAGGACCTCAAGTACCGGTTTTCCACCCGCTTTCAAAAGCTCCGCTGTAATTCCATCTTCGCCCGGAGACTTTCCGTTTTTAAGGTGCTGGAGAGCCATTCTGATCTCGCTCAGATTGACGTCCGGGATATCTTCAGAATAGAGTCGAATAAGACTAGTTCTTGGATTGTTACTTGCACTTGCCTGTGGCTCTAACGATGACGTGTGTAGCTGCCCATAGAACCTCTCAATCTCAATTAAAAATTTCAGGTGTCCCGGAAACGATGATGTCACACTCTGTCTTCAGCTGTGACAATTGGCTCTTTCTGGCACACTTTGGAGCCTTGATTCCGCTCAATTGATTCTTCAATACGAGCAGTATTTAAGTTGCGTAAGTCCCGCCACATGTGTTTGGAGATTTGTCTGTTCAGTTGCCTGTATGCTGTCAAATCTGTTGAAGAATATAGATTTATCTCTCGTCTAACAGCCATGAGATTAAGAGTTTGATCTGAGAGTTTTTGTGTTCTTCTTCGGCGGGTCTTGTAGAACTTAGCGCACTTAAAAAGAAGTATAATTCCGCCTCCAGGTCCTTCAAAAGCGTCATTGCCAAGGCAAGGTCTGAGCACATCGGCAGAATTGGCGAGAAGCTAGTTCGCCTTCCTTCGGGAACCCGTGCATTCTGGTCTCTCGCCAAGGCTGTCCAAGGGAACTTCTGTCAGCCATCTCTTCCATCTCTGCACAGAGAGGACGACTCACTGGCCCATGCCGCAAGGGAGAATGCCGATCTGTTGAGCTCTCTTTTTGCGTCCAACTCGACTCTAGATGACGGAGGAACACACCGCCGATCATACCGCGATGTGAGTGCTCCATGCCGGATGTGCGATTTACACAGCGCTCGGTCCGCAAAGCACTCTTCTCCCTGGACGTCAGCAAGTCGAGTGGGCTCGATGGAGTCCCTCCCATTGTGCTGAAGACGTGTGCTCCGGAGTTGGCACCGGTTTTAACGCGTCTTTTCCGGTACTTCTACTCCCAAGGCGTAGTCCCGAACTCATGGAAGACAGCTTTGGTGCACCCGATCCCTAAAAAAGGCGACCGCTTAGACCCGTCCAACTACAGGCCTATCGCCATCACCTCCTTGTTCTCCAAAATAATGGAAGCCGTTATATACTGCCAGCTCATGAGGTACCTTGAGGATCACCAGCTGATTATTGACCGCCAGTACGGTTTTCGTCGGGGTCGATCAGCTGGTGATCTTCAAGTCTACTTAACTCATAGATGGGCGGAGGCAATAGAGTCCAAGGGGGAGGAATTAGCCCTTAGTTTGGACGTAGCGAAGGCCTTTGATCGAGTCTGGCACAAAGCGCTTCTTTCGAAGCTTCCTGCGTATGGGCTTCCTGAGAAATTGTGCAAATGGATCACCAGTTTCCTTGCTGATCGGAGCATCAAGGTCGTAGTAGACGGTGCATGCTCTAATCTCAAGCCTATCAACGCTGGTGTTCCACAAGGCTGCGTGCTATCACCAACGCCGTTTCTCCTGCATATCAGTGATATGTTGCTAACTGGTAGCATTCATTGCTATGCAGACGACAGCACTGGTAATGCCTTATATACCGGCCGTGCCAATATTTTTCGGGAAAACGTCGCCGAGTACCGGGACAAACTTGTGTCTGAAGTCGAGTCTTTGCTTAATAAAGTCTCGGATTATCAAGAAGAAGTTTTCTCCCCTCGCACGACTTCCTTGTGGAATCAATTACCACCAGCGAATTTTCCGGACCGATACGACTTAGGAACCTTCAAGAAAAGAGCTTACACCTTTCTAAAATGTCGGCAACGCATCTGCAATTTACCTGGTGTTGCGGTTGTTCATGGGCGGCGGTAGTCACTTATCATCAGGTGAGCCGCATGCTCGTTTGCCCCCTATTCCATAAACAAAAAAAAGGGTCACAGGATCCACTTACCATGTGTTGGACTTTGTACTTGATGGTCACCCCCGATTCTTCAAAAATATATATTGTTATCGGTATTGCGAAGTCAAAAAACTTTCTTAAGCTCAACCTTATACGGGTGTCTCTACGTTCCAATTAAAATTTTAGTAGGCCTCACTAGTAGGCTATCATATATTGCTGTGTTTCGTTTTACGGTAAGAGCGGAACACTTGTAGATGTCATGGTTAAAAACCAAATACGAATGGTTTGTCAGCCCTAAAGGATAAGATAGTTTGCCGTTACTAAAAACGGGTTTTCAGTTCTTTCTCCTTGTCATGCAAACCAGAACAGTATTACGCTGCTTTTTACGATGGTATTCTGTGGACCTTGTCCGATTGGTCGAGATTTGATCGAGCCAAAAGTAGACAAATGAAGAATATTAAAATTTTTTGAAGAACAGCTGCAACAATAAGGGAATTGGTGCAATGCTGGTCTTTTAAAGAAGAGTAAGCTCGTTTCTTGAAGGTCCCTAAGACGTATCAGTCTGGAAGAATTTCCGGTGGTACACGATTTCACAATAATTATACTCCACAACAATAATTCCTGCAATATTTATAGACCATAAATATAAATGTTACAGGAATCGAATTCGAGATGCTAATATCAGCATCAAACGCAATTACGCTATCAAGCCGTCAACCAAAGGACTCTTGATGGGACAAGTTCAAAATCCTTAAGTAATCATATTATATGTTCTAACGCAACAGGGAATGTTCAATTTTCCCAAAACGTGTCAACTCTGCGTAACGAAATTATGACTTTATAAATTTACCCCACTATACCGAGGTGCAACAAGTTAACAGATGTTAGAGCGTATGATACAGTTCAGTTTTAAAATAACGAGTTCAGTGTTTGAGTACCTGACTACTACGTCATTGGTCCTAGATTCGCCTAGCTTTAGTTTAGCAATTTGATTCGTAAGCTTTAGTGTAATAAAAAAAGAAAATAAATGTTCTGTCTTCATCATTACAACCCTTCACAAGTCCACTGCTGAACATAGGCCTCCCCCAAAGAATGCCACAAAGCATGGTCCTGAGCCACCTGCACCCATCGACTTCCTGCATGTCTTAGCAGGTCGTCACTCCATCTAGAGGGGGTCGTTCTAACCTTCACCTACCGGTACGAGGCTGCCACTCGAAAACCTTTTTCCCCAACGGTTGTCGGTTCTTCCGGCTATATGGCCGGGCCATTGCCACTTCAGCTTACTAATTCATTGGGCTATGTCGGTTACTCTGGTTCTACTGCGAATATTCATTTCTAAGTTTACCACGTAGAGAAACACCGAGCAAAGCCCTCTGCAAATTTTCTGTAAAAGCTAACAAATGTTTAGTTTTTTTTATATAAAATAAGGGCGATAAGCGGGCACAATGTTCCACCTCATGGTAAGTGGATGATGCGGCCCATAGACATCTACATCTGTCCTCGATTAAATAAAAATCAAAAATATCCTCACACTTTGTGTAATAATAATGTACTTGCATAATACATAAACACTCACGCCTCTCACCCAGAGGGGTAGGCAGAGACTATGAACTTCCATTTGGCACGATCCTGACACACTTCTCACACCTCCTTTACTTCAATATATCTGCGAATACACGCTCGTCGGTTAAAGGTACTCCTAATCTGGTCCATTTTCAATATATCGCCAATTTGGTCAATAAACCATTGTCTAGGGCGTCCCTTCCCGAAACTGCCGTTTATTTCTGCAACATAAATTTATTTTGTCACTTTTTCTTCGTTCATTCTTTGTACATGACCAAACCACCGAAGCATTTCTTTCTTAATATTGGTCACAACATCATCGTGCAAACCACACTTTTCTCTTATCACGCAATTTCTCACCCTGTCATTCAGATTCAGTCCTAAAACAGTCCTTAATGACCGTATTTCTAGATTCTACTCACGTGCTTCTTTTGCCAGACCCAACTTCCACTACCATACATTAAAGTAGGGACTAACACAGTATTATGAATTGCCATACGAGCCTTTTTTGACACTATCTGATTTTTCATAATAGCGTGTAGAGCGCCATTCACTCTATTTCCTTCGTTTAGTCGTCGTTCTATATCATATACACATCCCAAATATACAAACTCATCCACGTGCTCAACTCCCTTATTACTACTACTATACTATTGTTATTTCTCATAACGTTTTACTTTCTTCTTTTTCAAAAACCATCACTTTCGTCTTACTTGCGTTTACCTACATAAAGTTTTGATGCAAAATAAATTTTTAACGATTCCTTCTACACCATTTTATAATATAACTGAAAATGTTGAAGGATAAAGTGCTAGACGTGAAGACATGAAATTAAAAGGTTTTCAATTTTTTATTAAAATATTTTCGTATATTGCACAAAGTTTTCGAGATTTTTGTATGGCCTACAAATAATAATTGTTCTGGGTCTGGACTTTTTCCGTGTGCAATTTATGTTTGTAAACTGCCTCTACGATACAGGAAAAATCCTTGTGTGAGGATAACGTATTTTAAAGGAGAAAGAGATTAAGGGAGAGTAGTTAAGCTATCGATTGTGTAGTGAATATAAAAAAGCAAATAATAAACTTATTACAATAAGTGATCAAATTAACATTTTAGTGCCAAAAAAAAATTTCTAATCAAATTATTAAAAGTAATAAAGTATAAAAGAAATAGTGTTAAATAAATTGAAAATACGTTTAAAGCATAGTATTAAAATATATGAATTGATTTATATGAAATGCATGCTGTTAAAACAATACTACATTCCGACATGCAGTTCAATTATACCATTACTATTCAATTGCTTGTTTCAAACGTTTCTTATTAAAGTAGCAGTTGCGTATTGCTCCGATACGAAAGGGGAGAAATCAATACAACACTAATTGAAATCTTCCGATCCGAGAACTTCAAAGTACAACGTCACATAATAGTTTTATATTCTTCTTAAAACAAATATTTATTAATATTGCATTTTTTTTTATAATGAGGGTGATAAAACGAGCACAAAGTCTACCTGATATTAAGTGGATGTGTGGTCTTCGGTACTCTACACCCACCCTATGAAACACAGCAGCATTTATTTGCTATTTAAGGCTGGTATTCTTCGAGAGCGTGGTCGTTCCCCGGTCAATATACTAGCCACATCATGCTACAACCATTATACGGCTATATCATGGCTCTAACACATACGTATATTGCAAAGTTAAGCAACGTTTTGTAGATTAAACTTACAAGAAATCCTACTCAGAAACAAGGTATCGTTAGACCGTCCGAAATGGTGCTCATTAATTTTATGTCAGTTTGTCCCGCGCACTGTAAGTGGTCATTTGTGCATATCAAATAATTGATTAACACCGTTTATATTTTTTTACCGTGTACTGGCAGTGTAAAAATATCCACTGTCCCATATCGTTCCGTGGGTGTCGTAAGAGGCGACAGAGGGGAACTGAAACAGGAAATGGGCTGCAGCATCTTACTAATAAAAACTCAAATTTATAAAAAAATACTATGGCGGAATCCTCCCTATAAGGCTATCTATGGGGGAGGCCTATGTTCAACAGTATACTTTTATAGGCTGTGATGGATGATGGATATTTTTTTTCTTCCTAATTATTTCAATCAGGAAATAAAGCTAGTCACTTTTGTACTGCGCTTTTTATGATGCTGTGTGCAGGACGTATATTTTAGAGATGAGGTATCTGCCTGACACAGACTTTTCAACCCAGTTCTATATTCGACGCTTATGTTTTTTTAAAATGTAATTTTGTATGTAGTTATTTCAAAGTAGTCCTTAACTTAGACCTTACATTTCCTCCTACCTCTCGCAGAAATAGAGGCTTGTGTGTGTGTGTGTGTGTGTGTGTGTGTGTGTGTGTGTGTGTGTTTGTGTGTGTGTGTGTGTGTGTGTGTGTGTGTGTGTGTGTGTGTGTGTGTGTGTGTGTGTGTGTGCGTGCGCGCGTGTGTGTGTGTGTGTGTGTGTGTGTGTGTGTGTGTGTGTGTGTAAAAGGCGTGTCATTATAGTTACATCAGACTATATACGTCCCACTGTTGGGCACAGGCCTCCCCTCATTTCTGAGAGGGTTTTGGGGCAAGGAAGTGTTGGCGAACTTCACATGTCTTCGAAATATTTGTTTTCTTATTTATCACACATGCAAGTTTTCTCACGATGTATTCCTTCATAGCTGAGCACGTGGTAGCTCAGATGAGTAGCGTTCGCTGTAAATTTCACTATACGCGAACAACCCGGGTTCAATCCCTGTCGGCGCCAATGAAATCTATTCTCGATTAATAATACCAAAATGCAGATGCGTTGTCTCCTCAGGGCTAAGATGGAATGTCTCTGGTTCTCTACCCTCTCCATACGAAACACTACGGTATTCTGTAAGGGCGTGGTTTTTTCCCAGTCTAACCGACCCATAATATAGCTGCAGCGTAACTCTACCGAGTGTGTATGTGCGTGTACGTGGGCGTATGTGTTCGTGTGTGACTTAAATTGAAAGTAAAATACAAGTTCATTATCATCATCATTATTACAGCCCTTCACAAGTCCACTGCTGAACATAGGCCTCCCCCAATGAATGCCACAAAGCACGGTCCTAAGCCACCTGCATCCAGCGACTTCCTGCATATCTTACCAGGTCGTCACTCAATCTAGTGGGAGGTCGCTCTACACTGCGCCTACCTATACGAGGCTGCCACTCGAGAACTTTTTGCCATCGGTTATCGGTTCTTCGAGCTATGTGGCCAGCCCATTGTCTCTTCAGCTTACTAATCCGTTGGCCTATGTCGGTCACTCTGGTTTTACTGCTTATTTCTTTATTTCAAAGTTTATCACGTAGAGAAACCCCAAGCATAGCGCTAAGCGACCTTGCGCTTTCTCATATGGCCAGCAGTGAAGGACCTAGTCTTAGTTCCATAGACCACATATATACCCTTCGGCAAATTGTACAGGAGACCGAGGAGTACAATTTGCCACTATGTATTGCCTTTCATTCCGTCGAAATTTGGGCTGAAAGCTATCCAACTGCAGGGAGGTGTAAAAAATGGTGACGGTATATCCCCAAAACTCTTCATCACTGCAATGGAAGACGTTTTCAAGCTACTGTACAGAGAAGAAATCTAATGATTTCTTCATGTCACTCGTCGCTCAACTAATATAATCTGTACTAGTATCCGGAACGGAAACTACGCTGTCGCAATCAGTCTTCTATTTTGATATTATTTCATTGTTGAATTGCTAAAATTTGTTGTATAATATTATTAATGCACAAAATTTCACAAAAAATTACCATGTAGTGACGGTGTAAGAACAGCCACTATCCCATATCATCCCGTGGAAGTCGTAAGAGGTGACAGAGTGACTAATAACGACAAAATACTGCAGTTACCGACCCACTTGCCAGGCGTGGTAACTATAGCTATTAATGGGGGAGGCCCATGTTCAGCAGTGGACTTTGATAGACTGTAACGGTAACGGTAACTGTTAATAAAAAGTATAGTTCCAGTCTGTACAACACCTAGTGCTAGGCACAGGCCTCCTTCCACTGCTAAGAAAAATAAAGCAATTATCTATAGCGCTGCTCAATTTCTGTGTTGACGGACTTCAATAGTTCTCAAAATATTTTATAACTCAAATATGAAGTTTTTTTCAAAAAGTTTCCCATTGTCACCGAGCACGTGATAAATCAGATCTAAAATTGCAATTACACATTTCATTGAAGCCGGTGTTTCCTGAAAATAATAAAAATGAAAGAAACTACTATAAACTGTGGTTTTATAAATAACTGCTGGTAAGTTTTTCCACATTTAAACAAGAATGTGTATTAAATTTGCAATTATACCTACTGTTTAGAAGTCTAATGCTCGTGACTCAATATCTATATCTATACAAATAAATAAAAGTATCTTTGTAATGTCAAAATAACAGCTTTTTACTAAATGCATAATTATGAAAGTATATACGAAACTTAGAACTGTAGTCTGGCTAGACCGGATTTGACGGAACTTTCACTGGCAGATAGCCTATGTTATAAGGAGTAACTTAGGTTACTTATATTTTAGAAAAAGAATTAAAGTTCCGCGTAACATAATTAAAACCCTAAATTACATGCGAGTAAAGTCGCGCGGAACAGCTAGTCCATCAATAAATTCGCCCGGGTTGTTAAAAACTTCAGTTTCGCGAAATCGTAAAGTTTTTTCCTGCATAACAGATGTTTCTCTAGAGACAAAGATAAAGGAGTGAACAGAGCACATTTATTTATTTCATTGCAAAATGCTGTGATGAAATGCTCTACTCTAAATTGTTTTTTAATAACTCATTTGAAGTTGTTTTGTTGATATAATTCCTTTACGTTTTATTATTTATTTAACAATTTAAAGAGAACGCGACTGCTACCATAAATCAAGTAAATACAAAACAAGTCAACATGGAGTTAATAATATTTCGCACATGTATAACATAAACTAACGGAGTCCTCATATCCTCATTAGACATACCTCAATACCATAAAACGAAACTGTACAACCAGTGCGTGTTGCCAGTGATGACTTACGGATCTGAGACGTGGTCCTTCACTGCTGGACGTATGAGGAAGCTCAAGGACTCTCAACGAGCTATGGAGAGGGCTATGCTCGGGGTTTCTCTGCGTGATAAACTTAGAAATGAGGATACCCGCAGTAGAACCAGAGGAACCGACATAGCCCAACGGATTAGTAAGATGAAGTAGCAGTGGGCCGGCCATGTAGCTCTAAGAACCAACAACCGAATGGAAAGAAAGGTTCTCGAGTGGCAGCCTCGTACCGGTAGGCAAATTGTAGGGGACCCCCACGAGATGGAGTGACGACCTGGTAAGGCATGCAGGAAGTCGATGGATGCAGGTGGCTCAGGACCGTGCTTTGTGGCGTTCCTTGGAGGAGGTCTATGTTCAGCAGTGGACTAATGAAAGGCTGTAATGATGAACGGAATCAATCAAACTTATACACATAGTATTTACAGTATAACAAGTTGGATCACTATCACTATCACTATAGTGATAGTAATAGGTTTTACGTAAAGTCAGTGTGATTTACAATTAAGGCCTTCATCACGATTTACGGGAGATAAGCACCAGCTTATAGTACAAACAAACTCAATGAGAGATGCCCCTTGGGCAGATCGTCGCTCCATCTATGGAGCGACGATCTGCCCAAGGCGGATGTCAGTACCTGAAGGCATAACGCAAAAAATCGGGCTATGTGGCGAGCTTTGTGCGAGGCGTATGTTCAGCAGTGGACTGCCTCAGGTTGGTGGTGATGGTAATGATGATATTGATGGTGATGGTGGTGGTGATTATGATGATGATGACGACAATGAAGGTGGTGGTAATAGCGAGGAATTCCATCTTATTACACAGGGGTGGCAATGTATCTGCATTTTGATTCTTAAACGATAAAGCACAGATGTGCATAGGTGTCTATGGGCCTTAGATTCCACCTGTCATCTGTTTTACTTTTTTTTTGTTTAATCCCCTTATTTTTAAAAATAAAACATAAAGAAACAAAACTGGTCTACTTATACGACGAGTACGTGATAAATAAGCACTTAAAATAACGAATAACAATTTCATTTTTACCGGTGGGGATTGAATTTGAGTTGTTCGCGTACTACACCTGAGTTACCACAGTTTACTAATAAAAAACAGAATTTTATTCATTTACGTTGAAAATATTAAACGAAATTAATAGTTCATTTCTTTTCACAATCCCACGTTGGTCAGGGACTTATAGGTCCTTCCACTTATTTTATTTTTCCAATTTCAGATCAAATCCTGTATGTTTTTACCCGACTGCCAAGGAAGGGATATGCTTTTCGCGCGTGTCTTCTATGTATATGTTTAGTTGTAAATTTTTTTATTACCTCGTATCTTCCAAACCTCTGGATGGATTTAGACAGTCATGGAATCGTTATATATTTTTTTATAGGAGAGGGGCAAACGAACATGCGGCTCACCTGATGGTAAGTGACTACCGCCGCCCATGAACAACTGCAACACCAGGGAGGGATTGCTGTTACGTTGCCGGCCTTTTAAATAGGAGTAGGCTCTTTTCTTGAAGGTCCCTAAGTCGTATCGGTCCGGAAAAATCGCTAATGGTAATCGATTCCACAAGGAAGTTATGCGAGGAAGAAAACATCTTCTAAATCGCACAGTGGTGGACCGCCAATCATCCAGATAGTGTGGATGGTATCGGGAGTTCTGCCGCGATGTGCGTTCGTGAAATTTGGCGGCTGGGATTAATTCAAACAATTTCTCAGAGCACTCCCCGTTGTAAATGCGATTGAAAATGCAAAGGAATGCAACATCTCTTCGCAGTGCCAATGAATCGAGCCGATCGGAAAGGACTCGGTCGTCGACGATTCGAGCCGCTTTGCGCTGGATGCGGTCAAGTGGAAGGAGCTGGAACTGGGGACCCTCTGCCCCTAGATGGGAACAGTATTCTATGTGAGGCCGAACCTGCACCTTGTAAACTTGCAGGTGGTATGCCGGCATGAAATACTATCCCGCTCTACTGAGCACGGCAAGCTTTTAAGAGGCCAATTTCGCCTTCTCTTCCAAGTGACGTAATGATTTCTCATATTTACGCGAAGACAACACATTAAATGAAACCGGGATTTTCACGTGGTAGAGCCATGCTGTAGCTATATTAGTAATATAGTTGTAGTTTCTACACACTGCTATGTTTCGTATGGTCAGTGTAGAGAACCGGAGACCCTGTTTGCTGGAAAAGAGGCATTCCACCTTAGTCCTCAGGGGTGACAACGCATCTGTATTTTGATTTTTTATTGAGGATAAGATGTGGATGTCTATGGGTCACAGCAACCACTTACCATCAGGTGAACTGTGTGCTCGTTTGTCACCCTAATCCTAAAAAATTATAAAATATAACTAATTTTGACGGATTTAATCGCGTCGCGTCACTTCATTCCCATACCGTGAACATGGGTGCTGTAAAGCATCCGAAACGTCGGGAATTAAAAAAATAAATTAAACGCAATAAAAACCGTAGAAATTAGTTTCATTTAATGTGAAGTCTTCGCGTAAATATAAGAAATCATTATGTAAACTAGTACGGACTGGTAATAGCCAATAAAATTCGCCGATTAGAAGATCTTAAGACCAAGCGCGCAAGATATATAACTTCTTTTAATTTCTTGAAGAGATGCAGAGACCATAATCTCGTTCCTACGTGTGTCAAAATATCAACAAAAATGGACATTCGAGGAAGTGATAAGATCTTAAATCAGGCAAGTAAAAGTTGTTATGAACGGTGATTCAGCTTAAACGGTTTGATCTACAATACATAAATAATTCCACATTTAACGACAATAAATTTTAATAATTGCAATGAATCTTTAAACAAACGCAAAACATCGAAATATAATGAATGCAAAAAATAAACAAATAGAAAAATGCCAAAAATTAACAATCAAATTAAGTGCCAAACATCAATGTGAACGTAGCGGAACGTAGAGACGAAACGCAACCGTTGACTAAAGACACAAACAATAAGCAACGCACGGTCTATAATCTGTCAACACAAACACTGGATGAACCAACAATAAAAGTATTGTCGAAGGGCTTGAATTTTGCTATAACGCCTAAAAAAAATCCCGTACGAAGAAATTATCTGTAGTGTTGAGTGTTGTCTGTTTAAGAATAATATCGGTAAGGAAGTTATTATACTTCAAGATATTTCGTCCTTGTTAGGTCGAAGTTGAGCGCCAAAACTAGTCTCCCCAAGGACGAGGTTGTAGCGTTGTACAACTTACGCAACAGACCAGAGCTCACGTATCTTCGCGCTAAGGAATTACTACGGTAATAATGGACACGTCAGAGTGTAATTTCAAAATACAACAAATTTTATCGGACATAAGTATATACAAAAAGGTCAAAATAGACCCTTCAACGAATACACTCAAAACAACTACCGTCTTAATAAAGAAATACTCCGAAAAATTAAATCTCGACGTGAATTCGACAATACCATCATGTAGCAAAACACCGAGGTTGTGTCGGTTACCGAAAATACACAAACCAAACGCTCCACTGTGTCCCATAGTAAGCCAGATCGATTCACCAACTGGCTGGCAACTGGCAAAAGTTGGCTCAACACTTGGCAAAATATTGTCATCACTGAGAGGACACACCAGATTTCACACAAAGGATTCCCACCATTTTGTTAGTGAGATAAAAGACCTACATCTCACTGACATTGAAACTATGGTCAGTTTTAATGTTCAGTCACTATTCACATGCTTACTAATTGAAGACTGCATCTCAATTGTAATTAGGAAGCTAAAACATAACAATATGCCTACAGATGCAGTATTACTCAAACACTGCCTCATATCTGGCTATCTATTGTGGAAGAAAGAATTCTACAAGCAAGTAGATGGGCTCGCCTGTATCTCCCGTAGTCGCCGACATATTGATGGAAGACTTCAAGAAGAAAGCCCTTCTTACTGCTCCTATAAATCCAAGATTCTACTAGCGGTACTTATTTATTTATTTACTCTTTATTGTACACCAGAAAACAAAACAAAAACGAATACAATTAAAACTAAATTAGAAAAATGTACAAAAGGCGGTCTTATCACTCTGAAAGTGATTTCTTCCAGACAACCTTAGTGTAGAGAACTGATGTAAACAATAGTTAAAAATAGAGGGGGGCGTACAAAATAAAAATAAAAAATATGAAAATACATACAAATAAAGGCAAGTGAAGATTATGTATGATATAATATAATAGATTAAATGAAAAGAGTACAAAAAAGGAAAAGTGATTTATCTAATAGCGTTCTAAGTAATAAGATTTAACAAGACTTTTGAAAGAATTAAGAGATTGAGCACGACGAATGTGGAGAGGTAAAGAGTTCCACAAACGTACAGCAGTTACAGTAAAGGATTTCTTAAAAAAGGAGGAAGAGTGCGAAGGAGTAGAGAGAGAAAGATTGACAGAGGATCGAAGGAACCGATTATGGGTAAGGGAAAGATACTGGAAACGGTCTTTTAAATAATGAGGAGTGGAAGGATTAAACAACACGCTATACAAAGTGGAGAGAATGTGAGTATTCCTGCGAAGGCGGATCGGGAGCCATTTCAGCTGTTTGCAAAATTCAGAGATATGATCATATTTGCGAAGCCCAAATATGAATCTAATACATAAATTTTGAATGCGCTCAAGCTTATTAAGCTGCTCCTCGGTAATGTCAAGATAGCATATGTCAGCATAGTCAAGGATAGGTAGAAGTAGAGACTGGGCGAGCGTAACTTTAGTTACTGTAGGAAGAAAATTACGTAATCTACGCAAAGAGCTTAAAGCAGCAAACATTTTTCTACTAACCTCATTAATCTGTGAGGTCCAAGACATACAAGAGTCGAGATACAACCCCAGATTTTTAACCTTGTTGCTGTAAGGGATTAGAGTGCAGTCTAGAAAAATAGGAGGTAGGGAAGACCAGTAAATTTTTCCAATTAATCTGGAACTACCAATGATAATCGCCTGAGTTTTCTTAGGATTAATTATTAAACCATAACGTTTACTCCAATTCGAAATACAAGTCAGATCAGCGTTAATAGTGTCAACTGATTTAGACAAATTTTCAAGAGACGATTGAGTATGGATTTGGAGATCATCAGCATACAAGTGGTAGGAAGAGGACAGATTATGACTTATAGAGTTAATGAAAATTGCAAACAGTAGAGGAGACAACACGCCACCTTGTGGTACGCCAGCCGCTGTAGTAGTCCAGGTGGAAAAAACATCTTGCACCTGAATGCGCTGTCGGCGACCAAACAAGTAACTTCGAAACCAGTCAACTACAGTTGGTGATATGTTGAGAAAGCGCAGGTTGCCCAACAAGATATCAAAATCTACTGTATTAAATGCATTACTAAAATCAAGTAACGTAAGAATGGTAAGTTTTTGTTTCTCCATTCCATACTGAATATCATCAGTGATTTGTAAAAGTGCAGTAGTCGTACTATGGCCAGGATGGAAACCGGATTGCAAAGGAATTAAAAGATTATGCTTTAAAAGATAGATGCTTAATTGATTGTGCACAAGACGTTCAAGAACTTTGGAAAGGAAAGGCAAGATAGAGATAGGTCTATAATCAGAAAAACTAGACGGACTCGACTTTTTCGGAAGAGGAACTACAAATGCATCTTTCCAAGCTGAAGGGAAAATAGAAGAATTCAGTGAATTATTCAGGATGGAAGTGATTACAGGTGAAAGGAGATCAAGGAGAGGGATGACCATTTTCCGACTAATGCAGTCACTACCAATTGAATTTGAATAGATTGACATTATGGCCTTGATAACATCACAACTGTTAAATTGACTAAAATTAAAAGCAGAGGTGTCCGGAGCGGGAGCTTTTGAAAGAGAATCCAAAGTATTGTGTTTTGCTTTATCGTTAATGCAAGACGAAGATGAGAAATGCAAATTAAGTTGATTGAGATCAAAGTTAAGATGAGTGAAATTTTGTCGTATATTTCCCAATTCCTAAAGACTTAAGAAATTTCCAGACCCTAGCAGGGTCAGGATCTTGTACTGATTCGTGGATATGGCGTCTTTGTGCTTTTCTACACAGATTGTTGCAACGATTCCGTACTAATCTATACTTCTCTCGATTCCGGTCGCTAGGAACTGACTTGTATTTCGCTTTGGCACAATTTTTAATGTGGATGATTTTTTTTATATCATCAGTCAGCCAAGGAGAGGGAGGATGCTTTACACGCACTGGACGAACAGGAGCATGAACGTCATAAAGCTGAATTAACAAAGAGTTGAACAAAGCTACCTGTTCTTCAACAGTGGAAGCATTGACGACTACACTCCAATCAATTTTTCGAGCGTCAATTAAAAGCTGCTTCAAGTCCAAGTCACTAAAGTTACGCTGAAGTAGGATCCTTGACTTAGCTTTAGGGGGACGGATTTTGTAAGACAAGTATAAGAGGTCATGATAGGAAAAAGAATCAGCAGCATATTGCCCAAATTTATGAACAAGGTCAAGTGAAGACACAAACATTATGTCGAGAAGAGAAGGGGCACAGTTTGGGAAAAAGTGTGTGGCAGAAGTAGGAAGAAGTTTTAAATTTGCTGCTTCGATAACAGATTTTAGTTTTATTGATCTGGTGTTGGTTTTAAAAGACAAGTATTAAAATCACCCAGAATTATACTATGACAATAGATAGGTGTAAGATTTTCAAGAATGTTTTCTAAAGTGGTGAAGTAGTCAACAGTGAGAGAGGGGCTGTAAAAGACTCCGAGAAGTAATTTATTATGACCGAGAAGAACTTCGATAAAGAGAAATTCAGCTTCGCCTCCAGTCTGAGAACCAGTTGAAACCTGAATTACTGAATGTGGTATATGAGAGCGTAGATAAATAGCAACACCGCCACCGCCCCGAACGGTACGGTCATTACGAATCAAATGAAAACCTGGAAGCGAGTAGGATGTTGATGGAAGACATGGTTTTAACCATGACTCCGAAACAAGGATAGCGTGTATATTTTTGCTATTAAAACTTGACAACATGTCGGGGTAATGAGCAGGAATACTTTGAGCATTTATGTGAATAGCATTAAAGTTTTTGCTACATTCAGTAAAAATTGAATCTAACATAATATTTAAGGGTGCAATGCTTTCAAAGCTATCAATGCTGCTTAATCCATCAGAAGCAGAATCAAAGGCGAAGGAATTGGAACTCCGAACACTATCATCTGAAGAAATCATATTAAATTATACCTGATTACTAAATGTATGTATGTATATATATATATATATATATATGAAATAAATAAATTCAAAAATAAATAAGTCATCAGTAAACTACCTGCCAGCAGTATCGAAAGAAATCTATAATGACCTAAACAATAAATGAAGAAACGGAACGTTAACGTACCATAGACACAAAAAGTGAAAGGTGTCATTGTCAGATGAGTCAAAATGTCAAAAAGTGACAATACGTCTTACCAATTAACAACATACCTTGCAAATATTATAATAATAAACATTCCAATGAAACATTATACTAAGAATAACATACTTTACAGAAAAAAAATTATGAACATTCTAAAGAGAGATTATTAATCATTACATTTTACTATCTCATTAACGATTAACAATGACAAATAATGATGATAGAAAGCAAACAAGAAAAATAAAAGAAAAGTTATAGCAATAAGGATTACAAAATTAATAAAATGATGATGTTAAATAAGAAAGTTTATTTTTTACCGACCCTCTTAGAACGCTGTAGTGCACTTTTATCTTCGGGAGCCTTATTTGCCTCAACCACTATTGGATAAGCGGGTGTGGCAGAAGTTGACCCGTTGCATATTGTGTCAAGCTCAGACAAGGTCTCAAGCTGATGCATTGTGCCATCAGGAGTTACAATATTAATAACTCTATCCCTGGTCCAACATTTGGTTACGCCAAACCTACGCCTAGCTTCAAGAAAAACACTGTGGCGTCTCCTTGTAAGAAACTCCGACTGAGTTATACCTGTGCCCTTAAGTTTGGTTTTGGAGAACCAAACCTTGTCTCGCATCACAGTATCGCTGAATTTGACAACCACACAGCGGTACGTTGACGACATTTTCACAATTTTACCATCTTACAACATAACTGCAGATTTAGACCATCTTAATTTTATAAACTCTAAAATACAATTCACAATGGAGTCAGAGGCAAAAAATTCTTTAGCTTTCCTAGATGTTTTATAGTCATCCCAAATTCTGATAACACTATAATCGGTCACACTATGTATAGGAAAAATACCCATACCAACCCATTTATAAATGGTGAATCGCACCATCATCTATCACAGTTAGCTACTGTGGAAAAATCTTTGTTACAGAGAGCACGGGGGATCTGGGACAGAAAACATCTGGCCGCCGAGTTTCAGCACGTCGAGCAAGTATTGCAAGACAAACAAACTTCGGGTCCCTTTCGGGTACGTCACAGTAACCGAGCGAAGCCGGCCACAGTCAAGCGTGTGCCTGCTGTACTATCCTATGTCAGAGGAGTCACAGACAAGGTTGACACAATCTTGAATCGAGCTTCCATTAAAACATGTTTCAAGCCGCCGAAGAAGATTAGTCAATTTTTACCATCCGTCAAGTGTTATATCCCTCTACAAGATGCAGGAGTGTACAAGCTGGATTGTGAATGTAGTCTCTCTTACATAGGACAAACAAAAAGTTCTATTAAAACCCACGTGAAAGAACATATAGCTGACTTGAAGCACCGACGTTCCGGGAAGTCTGCAGTGTGTGAATATGTTTTAGATCGTCCCCGCCCTTACATTAGATTTTATAGAGCACAATTAATAATTTCGAAATAGTCAGGATAGTGTACCATTAACAGGAAGGTTTAAATAAAATTTTTGATGAGAGTAAGAGCGATTTAGGAGTAATCAAATTGGACGATTTGTTTTTCGTTTAAAACTTCCGCGCGCGCATTTTTATCCTTGCGACCCTAAGCACGTGCCTAGTTTGCCTTATGGCTTAAGGCATGGCTATCCACACGATAGACGAAGAGTATAAAATTAGATTGAGTTGCTGTTAAATTCCATACATTACATTTTAGTTTGCTTATTATCTCTGCGAGATTTCTTTTGTGAAACAGATTCCTGCTTAAACCTGATTGATAACTGCTTCGTTGGTCTAGTGGTCGAAGACGCGATTACTGATCGTGAGGTCTCGGGCTTGAACCCTGATTTGGGCCAAAAATCAGTTATTAGGTTTTACTGTCAAGAAAATCTGAGTAATGACCCGGAGTCAGGACCTTGGTGGTGTTTCACCCCCGTGCCTCGGAAAGAATCTAAAGCCGTTGGCCCTACGCCTGATCTATCTCCGATCTGGATTACCATCACATTGAACTATGAGACAGAATTACAGCTGTACAGCAAGATTACTATAGCATAGTGCTGGAACTTTGTTTTTTTTTTTGTTCGTAAGAGAATCCACTAGTCCATATCGTGCCGTGGGTGTCTTAAGAGGAGACAGAGGGAATTTAAACAGGAGATGAGCAGCAGCATTTTCCTGATTACAACTTAAAATTATAAAGAAAACTGCGGGTCACAAACCATACTCTAAATGTGGCAACTATGGCAAATATCCATGAGGTTGTAGTCTGTAATCTACAAATAAATGAAGTTTTGTTTTGTTATAATTGTTAACCTTACCTATTACCTTTAGAATTTTATTGACTACTTTTGTTTTGCAACTTCGTATTAAAGTTCCTTTCTTTCTAAGAATACCTGTACCTGCGATATAAATTGCAATATAACATAGTGTGTGTTAAACTGTTTAAAGGTAATTCCGTGAGCAAACAAATTTAACAAGTCAATCGGCTTGCGATTTTTTTGTTTTACAACACTAAGAAAGAAGCAACTTTCCGGTTTAATAACATTGAAGTTAACCTTTCACTGGTGTATAAATGTTACGAACATAAATGATGTCATGGTGTATTATTATAACCGCCATAGGTATGACATGGACGTTATACATGATCTTTGTATTGTCCATGTTAATCTTAAGACCTATCCGTTGGCAGACACTTTTGAGATCATTGAGCATAGTGCTAAGGTCCTTCAGCGATTCTGCCATAAAAACTGTATCGTCGGCAAATCAAGGAGAGTAATGTACTCGCCGTTGATTTTAATACCGTATCATTGCAAGTCCAATAGCTTTAAACGTCTTCCAATGCAGCAGTAAAGAGTTTCGGAGATATGACGTCACCCTGTCATCTCTTTGCAATTGGATAGGTATCGTATTTAGGTTCTGTACTCAGATAAGCTTCGTAGCCTTACTGTACAAACAATTCAGCACTTTGATATACCGACAGTCAACTTGACACCGCTGAATGGACTGCAGCACCATCCAAACTTCAATGACATCAAAAACTTTGTAATGTGGACACGCCAGACATAGTGGCAAATTTTACTTTTCAGACTTCTGTACAATTTCCCGAAGGGTATGTATTTGGTCTATGGTGCTAAAGCCTTTTCTAAAACCGGCTTTTAATTAATTATTCTAGTATAATCAAAGGGGGTCGTGGTGCAAAGAGGCTGCCCTGTCTCACTTCGAGAATCATTGTTGCTGTTGGTTTGCAAGCATATTTTTTGGTGTTATCGTGTAATTACGTCAATCATTTAACACCCAAATTTGCAATAATAACGGGATTCTATTACGCTATTGTTGAATTGTAAATGCTCTATTCTGAATGTATAGTACGGTACACGGTTTTATTGATTATAAAATAGACCGATAGAAAATTTATTTACATTAAATTATGATACATAAGATATTCAATCATGTGAAACTGCCATGTTTTGCCGTTAAAATTATAGTCGCCATTAGTTTAAAAACCATGTACAAATAATAATATTAAATTAAGATATTATGTTCAATTATATTATGTGCAATTTAAAACATTTTAAGATTTACCAAAATACAAATAAATATTGAGTTCGAAATCGATTGTTCATAAATTATAAATTGAATTGTTACAATTATATATATTATATATATTTACAATTATATATATTTATTTTTAAAAAAGTTGTTGAGTCGAAAGTAATGGATGGCGACTTAAAAAATGCATCCCGTATTTTATTCTCAGACGACATCCTGGCTCCTCGTAACATCGAAACCCTTGAAAGCCTTCGTCAAAATCATCCTTCGGTCAAACATCCTCAGAGTTTACCGCTGCCTCCCAGGACTTCTATGCAACCTTTACAAATTTCGGAAAAAGACACTTTAGAAGCAATTATGTCATTTTCGAATGGCTCTGCTGGCGGTATTGACGGAATTACGCCTCAACATCTTAAAGATCTTGTAAGCGCTTTTGCCGGTGACGCCAGCGGAGTACTTCTTAAAGACATTACAAAATTATGTAACTTTATGCTTTCTGGTAATGTTAATCCAAATTTCATTCCATTCTTATATGGGGCAAGATTATGTGCCTTCAAAAAAAAGGATAACGGTATCCGTCCTATTGCCGTTGGTTCCACATTTCGACGCTTAACTTCAAAATTAGCTTGCAGGCACATAATCTCTAACCTTAAGACCAAATTTCAGCCTACTCAACTAGGTTTTGGCACTAGAGGTAGCTGTGAGGCGACGGTACATTCAGTGCGTACATTTTTAACAAACTCTGATGCAGATGTTCTTGTGAAGGTTGACCTAAGGAATGCTTTTAACTCTTTCGATAGGGTAACCTTGCTGAAAGAAGTGGCTAATAATACCCCCGAAATTTATCATTACGTTTGACAATGTTATAGTCAAAATACTAACTTCTTTTACGAAAACCATGTTATCGATTCTGCTGTCGGTGTTCAGCAGGGTCACCCACTGGGTCCAGCACTTTTCAGTTTGGGAATTCAACCCATTATTTCAAATTTGAAATCCAAGCTGAATGTCTGGTACCTAGATGTCGGTACACTAGGAGGTAGAGCAGATGACGTCCTCAGTGATCTTACTCATATTTTTCAAAATTTTAAAAATATTAGTCTTGAACCAAATAGCAATAAATGTGAAATATTTTTTATGGCAATAAATCGATTACTACAAAAAATACACTAGTAAAATCCTCATTTCTGAACGTTATCTTCCAATAGAAGAGTTATTATTTTGAAACTTGACTTGACAGTTCAAACTTCAAACTATTTACTTCAAAGAAAAAGACAGATTTTCGATTCGATTTGAAACGAGCGCAATATAATCGATTCTCGATTTAATTGAGCATTTTAATATATATTTGCGATTATTTTTCTGTGTTAAGGAGATAAAAAATAATGGCGTACATATCTACAAAATAATAATAAAAAATACAAAATATCAACATTGCAACAAGTAACAGTTACAACAATTCAAGTAATCGATCACAGATCGATATCTCTCATATTCACTTCATTTAGTTGTAGTTGTTTTAATTTTCGCTAATCGTTTTACCATTTCATTTCATTATTAGCCACAGCTTTTTTGGTGGTTTTATACTGATCCTGCTTTTATATATTTAAGTAATTATAGTGAAAAATAATCTATTACAGTGTAATAACAGTGAAAAATCACCTGTTATAGTGTAGATAATAGATAATCTCCCTTTATTTTATTCTACAATAAATCGTGCCAGATTTGTTATTTGTTTGAATTGTTTATATATACGTTTTCAAATGGTCCTACTTTCATTTTGTTAACACTTGGGCCCAAGAATGTATGGAGACGTTTTTTTTTCCTTTATTATATATTTCTAGTATTAATAAATGTTATCGCGCTTTAAAAATCTGTTAAAAACCGATACAAAAATAAAAAAAAGTTCTACTCGTAAACACAGAGGGCATCACGACAAAAGGGATAGTAATCCAACGCAATTCACAGCTCGGCGGTCGCTTTGTATTCGCTTTAGAGCCAACAATATCTTTTTTATATTATTTTATCCTCACAACGAGAAGTCAAGCGTGTCACTCAGATATGTTTCGTTATTTACTTCCAGCACTTCCAATATTATTTGAATCGCATTATTTAACCTCATTGTTATCATCTGTAGTCTATAATAGCGTAGAGAGGCTTGAAAAAAAAACTGCACATGTAAATACGTTTTCTTTTTGTATGGTATTCAATGGGACGTTTAAGGCAAATATTTCTCTTAATGAGAGAGCAATATTTACCAGTGGACTTCAATAAGCTGGAGAAAAAAATCGAAAAAATGGGGATTTAAATAAATTAGTCAAGAGATCCGTTGTCATTTATAGGGACTAAGAATAGTTCAGTCTGTAGTTGTCGTTAAAAAAACGCGCCAGCATGTTTAATTTTTCTACAGAATAAGGATGACGCGCACACAAACTCCAACTGATTTTAAATACATGCTGTGGCCCATAAACATCTAAAACTATCCATGATTAAGAATCAAAATGCAGGTGCGTTCTCACATCTCAGGACTAAGATGGAATGCCCCGTTTCCAGTAAAAAGGGCTTTACATTTATTACTTACCCTTACTTTTAATTTTGTGTTTGTATTGGGAAATACAAATTAAACCCGAATTTCACTGCTAAAATAACATGTTCATAATCAAACAATGGTTCGGGTAGCACAAAGAATCTTTTATTGTAATCCTTCCAGGACGTCAGCCGAATTTATTATGTAATTAGGCGCAATTGGATTGAATTTATTACGTTATCAGTTATGCAAGGGAATCTCGTTATGTCTGCCCGTGCTAAAGTACAGCTACTTTAATTAAAGGTTTAACTCGGAATACAATTAATTTATTGGACAAAGGGGAACAAAGTTAGATAATTCAATATATTTTTTGGCCGCTAACGATCTTTTTCCTCATCACGCTGTTTTCAGAACCAGATTTTTTTGCAATTCTTCTATCTGTCGAATTCGAGGCACCCAAAGTTAAATTCCTTGATTTCGATTAAAAGTCACTAGGGATCTGAGTAGGTAACACCTTCATGTCAAATTCTCCAGCCAAATAGTAGTTATTGCACTGATGTGTTTCGTTCAATAGGACGTAGAGAGCCGGTATAACCACATGCTGTGAGATATTCCATCTCAGTCCTCAGAGGTGACAACGCATCAGTAGCATTCTTTGTTTGAAGTTAGCTGCCACGGATTGCAGAAGTTATTTACAATTAGGTGGACTGGAAGCGCGTTTGTTACTTGAATTGAATTTAACGGATATTGTTGTGATTTTAATTAAAGTTGGTTCTTGGTTTTACCGACATACTCGGGGAAAACTAACTTGGCAGTGCTGCATCCGGTTAGCGTTGAAGGAAGTTTCTAGTAAAATCCTGATTTGGTATAACTGTTACAATGTTATTATAAGTTGTACAGTGTTATTATATCTTTATACCTAAATACATACCTAAATTAAATTGAAGTTAAGCTTAGGCGGTTGTTTGCATGCTATTAATACATAAATAACCATTTTTAATTTTTTTCTGTCTGTCTGTCTGTCTGGGCTGATCTTCCCAATGGCTGATCGATTGTGATGAAATTTTACAGTAGATAAAGTTTATTCCATGCAGAAAACTAGGTAGTTTTAAAAAAAATTAAAGTCTTTCATGAATATCTTAAATCTAATTAATATAATATCTTAATGCTAAACGTGGCTACATTAACGACAAAAAAACTAATTCTTCGTCTACTGATGTATGAAAATTCTTTAAATCTCTCGTAACGAACAAATCAAATTACCGGCATATGGCTCCTCTCTTTTAATTTGAATAACATTAACCGTCACTTTCTTTCTATTACCTCATTGAACCCTCAAGTCCGTTCGCAAACTATTGCTTCTATATAATCAATGAACCCTCACTAAATCGCTGACTTTTGTTTGGTCACTGTCACTTAGGATGAAATAAAAAATGCTCTAAGAAACATTCATTGCAAGGCTATGAGTTATAATGAAATTAGTAAGCAAATGGTATCTATGATACTTGAGCACCCGCTTCCAGCTATAATATAAATCGTAAATTACTCTCTGAACTCACGTCATAAAATAAGGATTTTGTACGACCCCTTCCTTCCCTAATCCTGTAATCCCTAACCATTTTTGTCTTATTTCAATCCTCCCATACCTCTCTGAATTTCTGGAAACTGCAAAACATAACCTGCACTATGAATTTCAATCAGGGTTTCGCTCTGATCACAGCACTACCACTTCGCTTATCAAAGTCACAAACGATATAAGAAAGGGCTTGGATGAGCAGAAATTAATAATCGTGGCGCTTATTGACTTATAAAGAGACTTCATTTAAAAAAAAAGTCCCGATGGGTTTCTTGCTGGTTCTTCCAAGGACAGAGGGTTTTTTTCGAACCAGTGGTAAAGTAAAAAATGACTTTCAATAGAATTACACATGTATATTGAATAAAAAATTATTCTATTCTATTCTATTCTGACTTTTCAAACGCTTTTGACAGAGTAGATCATGGTATCCTCCTATTTATCCTCAAATACCTTATGTTTTCACCCCCAGACTTGGAGTGGTTCTCTTATTAAATGGCGAAGCTTGCGAAGTCACTTATTGATTTCACGATGTCTCTCCATCTGTCCGTCTGTCCGTCTGTCCGTCTGTCGGTCCGTATGTCCGCCTGTCCCACGATTATCTCGAGAACGGTTTCGAATTTTCAAATTCTGTTTTCAGCAATCGATTACTGATCACCCAGGCATCTGAACCTCCTATTTAGAATTTTTTTGTTAGAAACCGCTACAAAGCTGATTGCTTCGCCACTTTGCTATGCTGTTAGCTTGCTAGGTTTATTATATTTGCGGTCACCAGCAATTTTCAAAAAGTTCCCTTAGGTCAGTATTCCTCTACATGGGCTTAAATTGAATCTAGTATGCAGCAAGGCGGAATACTTTCTCTTATAATGTTTTCTTTATTTATATATAATATCGCCTCATTTTACATTGTTCATACTGTCTGTATGCGGATGATCTTCAGCTTTATGTTTAGTCAGGCTTAAATAATCTTGACTTGGTAATACATAAACTTAATAATTACCTGGAAGTCATAAGATAATGGTCGTGTAAATTTGAAGTTTTAGTTAACCAAGCCAAATTAAATGTCATAATCTTCGGAAGTTCGCAATTATTTGCTAAGGTTGATTATGGAAATCTCTCTCCTTTAATTTATAATGGAACTTTGATTCCATATTATGATTCCATAAAAAAATTGGCTTGTTCATGGACAAAACCTTGGACCTGGAAGTTGCAGATGTCTGAAGTAAGACGTAAAGATTTTGCCACCTTGCGGTCCCTTTATCGTCGGAAAAATTTCCTATATTTCAAAACCTATTATCGATTTTACAGGTGCATGTAACCCAGATCTCTCACAAAATCTTCTAAACAAGTTTGAGCGCCTTCTTAATAATTTCATAAGGTTTATTTTTGGTTTACGTAAATATGACCACATATCTTCCTACCGTTGAAAGCTTAAACGGTTACCTATATACGTCAAAGGCGATGTTCTAGAATTTTACTTGTTTTTGTTCAATTTTAAATGATCCAAGGTCGCTTTCTTATCTTAAGGATCACTTTCATTTTCATCATTCGATCGTCGGAGGAACAACAAGACAGTCAAACCGTCTGAGGATAAGGTTTCCAGAGGTCTAATTTTTCAAGTCCTCTTTCACGATACAGGCTATAACATCTTTGGAACACCCTCCCTAATGATATTAAGAATGCAGCAAATAAAAACTTTAAATTACTTATAGGACAACATTACCTAAAGATAATTAACAACTGTCATTTCTTTTCTTCAACTATTTATTTATTTATATATTCTTACGGATATTTATTTATAAGTTTATAAGTATATGTACACATTTATATGTATACATGTATTATTGTGTGTGTGTATATATATAAACCGCAGTAGAACCGGAGTGACCGACATATTCCCACGGATTAGCAACCTGAAGTGGCAATGGGCCGACCATATAGCTCGAAGAACCGACCTCCAATGGGCAAAAAAGGTTTTCGGATTAGGGTGACCCCCCACTCGATGGAGTGATGACTTGGTAAGACATGCAGGAAGTCAATGGATGCAGGTGGCTCGGGACCGTGCTTTGTGGCATTCCTTGGGGGACGCCTATGTTCAGCAGTGGACTTGTGAAGGGCTGTAATGATGATGATGACGATATATATGCTACACGTTTGTATGTTTAAATATGTGTTGTGTATTTGTGTACAATGAATATATTCAATTTTAATATATGTATACTTTATATACGTATTATGTTTTGCACCTGCTAACAATTGTCTTTGTCACCCAGGGTTGACTGGTAGAGAATGGCAAATGGTATTTCAGTTTTTAAATAAATAAATAAGTTCAGCATTGGACTTTTAATAGGCCGTTATGTTCATTTTTAAGTTAAAAATTGATGAATATTAAAAAATATATTCATAAAATTTTGGCTCTTAAAATAATGTTTGAAGATATTAATAATCAATCGTCATAAATACAGTAATAATATCAAATGTTTTAATTATCAGGACCATCATTACAGACACTCAAAAGTCTCCACGGCTACACATAGGCCACCATCAATTAATGCCACAAAGCACGGTCCTGAGTCACCTGCATCCGTCGACTTGCTGAATTTTTGACTAAGTTTCCACTCTTTCTAGAGGGGGGCATCCTCCACTCAGCTTCCCGGTACGAGGCCAATAAGAATAGGTAGAATCTTTCTTCCTCAGTGATTGTTGAGCTCGGCAAACCGACAACCAATAAAGAGAACGAAACATAAGAAAAGATAAATCTATATAACATGTCATCATCATCATCATCATCATCATCTTAAGTTCACTTAACATAGGCCTCCCCCGTAGGTTTCCTTCTAGGCGGCTTGGGCTCGCAATCCGCAGATTTTATGTTTTTGAACAGCCATGGGATTATTAGGGCTCTTTAGGGAAATATAATAAGAAGTTAATGAAATTTAATTAAAATATATTAAAATAAGCCTTAAGCAAAACAGAATGGCATTCCATTGGATGATAAATTAATAATGTCCTCCAGACCAAACATCAGTCACGCGGCCAGTCTAAGCGGGTACTAGCCATCTGCGTAGGATAGGATTATAGTGCCCGAGTGTAAGCGCAAGAAAAGATGCACTCCCTATTCCTTCACCCTCATAGTTTGACGGACCGGTAAACCGACACGGCCGGAGAGAGATCAATTGCAGGACCAACGGACCATCTTTACGTACTTTCCGAGCTGCAAGGGTGAAAAACCGGCAGTAAGTCTCCTGGTTACAGTGATATTTATTTGATATAAGATAAACGTTGCCTAATTAAACATTACTGCAAGTCCAACAAGAAATTTCAATATTATCAATTATTATATCAATTCAATATTTCAATATATATATAATATTATAAAGTTGAATTTCGTACAATTGTTTTCTGCAGTAAAGTTTCTATTCATAGCATCCTTGCCGCAACGCATTACAAACTTCCGGACTAACTTTGGAATAGGTCTCCTTACCGAGACCGTAGCATTGTGCGCGGCTTACCGCCGTTACTATTCGCATAGCTAATAAACTTAATACATTGTGTTATTTATGTTTGTTCAAACAACAAAGCTTAAGAGTTATGATGAATTATAATAGCTTATAAAAATATTTTTGGGCAATTAATACAATTTTACAACAAAATCCCAAACGAATGTTCAATGTTTTACAATCAACAAGTAAAATTTGTGTAATAGTAAACATTCCTTTGAACAAAATCTATTAAAAAGGGTAATTATATTTCTAAGAAATATCTGTAAGAGAATAACTCCTGGGAATATGGTAACCGGTACCATGCTAGTTCTATTATAGTTTATAGAAATAATTGAATACGGCTCCATTATGTTACAGCTAATAATGGCTTCATGCCGCAGTGACTTAGCAATGAATTGCAGCGCTAAGGGCCACGGGTTCGAATCCCGCATGGAACAAGTATTTGCATGGCCTACAAATAATTGTTCTGGTTATGGATGCGAAATGTATGTAAGTCCCGCTGGGTTTCTTGCTGGTTCTTCCCAGGACAGAGGTTTTTTTCGAACCAGTGGTAATTATACAAAAGAGTGACTTTCAATAAGTATTATTTATAATCTATATTGAATAAAAAAGTTTCTGTTTCTGTTTCTGTTTCTGTTTCTGTATGTTAACTGCCCCCTTGGTTACAGGATAAAATCGTAGTTTGAAGTAACGTTTAAAAAATGCTATTATTGTAAAATTCAAAGATCCCAGTAGTGGTGCTGGATTAGTAATGACGGTAAGACTTCAAACTAGGTAAGACACATCATTTTATTTTATTACGCGGATCTTAGCTAATTCATTTTAACATCTTTAAAACAATCAATTTCCGTAAAGTAACGCCTATTAATTATTGTAAAACATTATGTTTAAATAAATAATCTCGCTTGTTTTTCTTGCTGGTTCTTCCCAGGACAAAGGTGTTTTTCAAACCAGAAATAAATAATAAATTACTTTTAAATAAGTATTATGTGATACACCATGTTGAACCTAAAATATACTATTCTATTCGATTATATTTATTAATAACGTTGTTAATTGGGCAGCGCAAGGAAATATAATACGACCACATTTCTTATTTTATGGCTTCGATTGATAGCGTGACATTATCTCGTCAGGTTAGACGTAAAAACGCCAGACTGGCGACAGTCAGCAGCTTCCAATGTCCAAGACGTCTTATACTGCGATTTTCTTTTTTAATTCTTTAAAAAGCGTTCCCTCCACATTAAAAACTTTATGCCGTATTATGTGGGGACAAACATTAACACCCGGAACACTTACTTGTAGGCCACAGAAATATTTGTTCCGTGCTGTTTTAAAACCTGCGGCCTTCAACGCTGCAACTCATTGCTAAAACACTGCGCCACGGAACCGTTCTTTAATTCACCTGTAAATTTCTTTTAATATAAAAGATTTTTTTTAAAATTAACTTCATAGCAATGCTATTAACATTACCATTATTCCCTTAAACCGCTCCTGGCAGGCTTAAAATGATTGAGTTAGAACTGGTACACAAAAATAATCGAATGGCAGATTCCGACCTTCAGAATTCGCGTTCTGCATCCTGCTATTAGGACACTGCCCCCCCCCCCCCTCGCATCAAAATGGTAGCGGAATTAAACAAAAGACTACCCCAGGAAGGTACCAGCATCCCTGGAAAATTCTTCGCTGAGCATCCACGACCAAACTACTCCACTCCCGAGTGTGGGTGCTCAGGCTCAGGGAGGAAATTCTGCTCGCAACTAATACTGCTCAAGGCAAGCGGAGCAATAAGATCAAGGCGATCCCTATCACGCTATCCATGAATTTTTGCAACATCAGCTTTCCCACAAGGAAGCACTCTTGGACCAACTGTTTTCCTGTTGTACGTTAATGATCTCTGCAACATAGAATTGGAAGGAGTTGATTTATTAATGTACGCAGATGACACTGTCATACTTTTTCATCATCAGACTTGGGATGGTGTGCAAACTCTTATAGAAAGAGGACTGTGTGAAGTTTCGAAGGCTCTGGAAAATAGTTAGCTATCGTTAAACATAGAAAAGACGAAATATCTATGTTTCAGGATAACAGAGCCTCTGTGACTAGTCCCTCAAGCAGTTTTAAAGTCAAGATGCACACTTTCCCGTGTATCACAATACCCTTACCTCCTGGCAGACAATGCGATTGTAAAGAGCTAGAAATGGTTCAAAACGTGCGATATCTAGGAGTGACAATTGACGAGAAACTAACTTAGAACCGTCATATTTCAAATGTCACGAGTAGAGTAAGAAAGCTCATTTATATTTTTAAGAACCTAAGAGAAATTGCAGATAGCAACCTCCTCCTATATGTGTACAAGGCTCTTTGCCAATCTGTCATCACATATTGTATTGCAGTGTGGGAAGGTGCAGCGAAAACTTATATGCTGGGACTGGAAAGGGTTCAAAGAGCCATTCTAAAAGTGCTATATCTTCTCCCTTTCAAATATCCCTCACGCGCATTGTATCAACACTGTAGGTTTCCAACTGTGAGACAATTATACTACAAATCTACAGTCCTCAGGTATCATAGGGAAGTTGTACCGTCTTTGCCAACGTCTCAGTGCAGGAGAGAGACATGTCCCACGGTACGGACTCGTACGGAGTTTGCCAAGCGCCAGTATTACGCGTTGACCACAAGGGTGTATAATAAATTAGGTGATATTCAACAATTACGAAAATTTAATACATATAAACTAAAGAAATATATAGAGGACTTAATCACAAAACATAATCACACACACACACACACACACACACACACACACACACACACACACACACACACACACACACACACACACACACACACACACAAACACACGCGCACGCACACACACGCACGCACGCAAGTACGCACGCACGCACGCACGCCCACATGCACGCACGCACGCACGCAGGCACGCACGCACGCACACACAGAGTATAGGAGCACGCACATAATTATTGTACACTAATTTAAACTTTTTTCAATTTAAACTAATTTAACAGTGGTAGAGCCACGCGGCAGCTTTTGCTGTCGTACAGATGGGTCAGCTCGAACCGGGGTGGTACCACGACCTCATAGAATACCAGCGTGAAGTAGAGGTTTAACTCTGCGTTTCGCTTTGTGAGTGCAGGTGGCCGGTGGCCCTTTTTACTGTAAATGAGGAATTCCATCTTAGTCCTCACGGGTGACAACGCATCTGCATTTTGATTCGCAAACGAAAATAGATGTAGATGTCTATGGGCCGCAGCAACCACTTACCATCAGGTGGGCTGTGTACTCGTTTGTCACCCTTATCCTATAAGAAAAAAACCTTAAATAATAAATTATGTACAATACAGACAATACAGACAGTGCCGTGTAGTGGCGGTCAAGAATATCCACTACCCCATATCCTCCCGTGGGTGTCGTAAAAGGCGACAAAGGGAAACAGGCGGGAGATGGGCAGCAGCATCTTCCTGATAATAGCCAAAATTACAATAAAAAAACTGCGGTTGCCAACCCGCTCGCCAAGCGTAGCAACTATGGCAAATACCCTTCAATGATCAAAACAACAAATAGACGGCCCCCAGTCCCCGGCGGCCCCGCTATTCCTGGCTACGGTGGCGACCATGGTAACGGCGGGGCAGGGGGTGCTAAGAATCTCCGGTGGAGGTTTGGTTGCCACCTACGACGACTCGACCTGGCAACGTACAACGCACGCACCCTGAGGACTGACGAGAAGATCGTGGAACTGGAAGAAGAGATAGACAAGTTGCGCTGGCATATTATAGGATTATCCGAAGTCCGAAGACAGGGGAGGACACGGTAATCCTCGAATCCGGCAACTTGCTCTATCACCGGGAGGGCGACCATCTGTCCCAAGGAGGTGTCGGATGTATTGTCCACAAGTCTCTCGTTAACAACGTTGTAAAAATCGGGAGTGTGTCGACGAGGGTTGCGTACCTTATACTCAGAATCACCAAACGGTATTCGCTGAAGGTCATACAGGTTTACGCACCAACCTCGGCACACCCCGATGAGGAGGTGGAGGAAATGTATGAGGATATCTATAGAGCCATGCATTCCTCCAAAACCCAATATACGGTGTTAATGGGAGACTTCATTGCAAAACAAGGCACAAGAGAGATAAGTGAGCTAAAAGTAGGGAAATTTGGAATAGGGCCACGGAACCCAAGGGGCCAGCAGCTGGCCGACTTCATGGAGAAAGAGGGACTCTTTATGATGATCTCTTTCTTCCAGAAGCGGCCCCACAGGAAATGGACCTGGTCGAGCCCCGACGGTTTCACAAAAAATGAGATTAACTTAATTATGACGACCAGACGACAACTGTTCAGTGATGTCTCCTTGATCGCGAGGGTAAAAATTGGTAGCGATCACCAAATGGTTAGAGGCACACTGAACCTAAACGTTAAGGTGGAGAGGTCTCGTCTAATGAATTCAACGATCCGTCCCCCTCGTGCTCTGTTCCAAAGTCCCGAAACCTTTCAGCTCGGGTTACAAAACCGTTTACCGCAATGAAGTAGACGATATAAATGACAAGCTCGCAGAAACTGTCCATGCGGTCGGAGCTATGTTGGGCAAGACCCGCCGCAGAAGAACACAAAAACTCTCCGATCACACTCTTAGTCTTATGGCTGTTAGACGGGAGATAAAACTACATCTCTTAACAGATTTGACAGTATACAAGCATTTGAACAGACAGATCTCCAAATGCATGCGGCGGGACTTACGCAACTTCAATACAGCTCGTATTGAAGAAGCGATCGAGCGGAACCAAGGCTCCAAAGTCTTTGCCAGAGATCTGTCTGCCAGAAAGAGCCAACTGTCAAAGCTGAAGACAGAGTGTGGCAGCATCGTTTTCCGGGACACCTGAGATTTTGAGTGAGATTGAGAGGTTCTATGTGCAGCTGTACACGTCATCGTTGGAGCCACACGCAAGTGTGAAAACGATCCAAGAGCGAGTCTCATCCGACACTATTTCGAAGATATCCCGGACGTCTGTCTGAGCGCGATAAGAATGGCTCTCCAGCACCTTAAAAACGGTAAGGCCCCAGGCGAGGATAGAATTACAGCGGAGCTTCTGAAAGCGGGTGGAAGCTCACCTTCAGAAGCTCTTTAATTCCGTCCTCCATGGTGGCATTACGCCGGAGGCGTGGAGCAGAAAAGCGGTGGTCTTGTTCTTCAAGAAAGATGACAACGCTCTCTTGAAGAACTACAGACCGATTTCCCTTCTGAGCCGCGTCTACGTGCTGTTTTCAAGAGTCATTACGAATCGTCTCGCGCGCAGACTTGACGACTTCCAACCTCCCGAACAAGCCGGTTTCCGAAAGGGCTTTAGCACCATAGACCACATACATACCCTTCGGCAAATTGTACAGAAGCCCGAAGAGTACAATTTGCCACTATGTCTGGTGTATGTGGACTATGAGAAAGCCTTTGATTCCGTCGTAATTTGGGCGGTGCTGCAGTCCCTTCAGCGGTGCCAAGTTGACTGTCGGTATATCGAAGTGTGAAAGTGTTTGTACAGTAGAGCTACGATGGCTATCCGAGTACAGAACCAGAGTACGAAACCTATCCAACTGCAGAGAGGTGTAAGACAGGGTGACGTCATATCCCCGAAACTCTTCACCGCTGCATTGGAAGACGTTTTCAAGCTTTTGAACTGGAAAGCATACGGTCTCAACATCAATGGCGAGTACAACACTCACCTTCGATTTGCCGACGATATAGTCCTTATGGCAGAATCGCTTGAGGACCTAAGCACTATGCTCAATGACCTCAATAGTGTTTCCCAACGGATAGGTCTTAAGATGAACATGGACAAAATAAAGATCATGTTTCATGTCCATGTCACACCTATGCCGTTAGTTGTTGGGAACACTAAGCTCGAAGTTGTTGACGAGTATATTTACCTGGGACAAATAGTCCGACTAGGTAAGTCCAACTTCGACCGAGAGGTCAATCGACGGATTCAACTCGGTTGGGCAGCGTACGGGAAATTACGGCACATCTTCTCGTCAGGTATACCTCAAAACTTGAAAACGAGACTGATCACCCAGTGCGTGTTGCCAGTGATGACATACGGAACTGAGACGTGGTCCTTCAATGCTGGCCGTATGAGGAAGCTCACGGTCGCTCAGCGAGCTATGGAGAGGGCTATGCTCGGAGTTTCTCTGCGTGATAAACTCACAAATGAGGATATCCGCAGTAGAACTAGAGTGACCGACATAGCCCAACGGATTAGTAAGCTGAAGTGGCAATGGGCCGGCCATATAGCTCGAAAAACCGACAACCGTTGGGGAAGAAAGGTTCTCGAGTGGCAGCCTCATACCGGCAGGCGAAGTGTAGGGCATCCCCCCACTAGATGGAGTGATGACCTGGTAAGATATGCAGGAAGTCGATGGATGCAAGTGGCTCAGAACCGTGCTTTGTGGCATTCTTTGGGGGAGGCCTATGTTCAGCAGTGGACTTGTGAAGGGCTGTAATGATGATGATGATGAATACAGACAAGAGATATGAAGAGCATTGACTCCTGTAACACAGACTTTCCTAGCACAGGAGTCAAAGATCACTGTTTACACATTTCGTATTCTGTACCGAAAGTAATAAAAATTGTAAAATTGTGATTTGTGTAACTTTTCTTTATGTGCGTGTCAATAAAATTATTATTATTATCTGGGGACTTCATTCCAACCTTAACGCTGTCCATTACCATCTAGAGACGGCGAAGCCGGCCTTGCTCTTTTAAATCGAAACTCAGGCGCCCTCTCCGGCTGATACTTTATATCTCTGCTACCCGGGGTACAAATTAGAACACTCCTTTGTGCCCCGGGTTGAAGTTAGCATCTACGTCAGAGAGGACATCTGTTTTCGTCAGTCTTGAAGGTACCAGCCTGTCCATGCCTCTATAGGTCACATAGCGGTAATGCCCACACAGCCCGACTCATCGACCACGTCCAAATAGCTGCGGACTCCGTGCTACAACAGGTCCCATCCGCAGAGATCGTGATACTCGGTGATTTTAACACCCACCACGATGAATGGATTGGATCTCGTTTAACCGATTATGCGGGTAAATTTGTCTATGACTTTGCCTTGGCATATGGTCTAACACAACTGGTTACTTCGCCTACGCGGATCCCAGATGTGAAGGATCATGTAACTTCCCTGTTGGATCTTCTGCTAACCTCTCATCCGGTCGGATATCAGGTCTTCGTCGATGCCCCTCTGGGCTCTTCGGACCATTGTCTGACTTGGAGTACGGTGCCACTCACGCTCCCTTCGCAGTTGCGATCTGCAGCTTGCCGCCGTGTTTAACACTATAGGTCGGCCGATTGGGACGTGGTGCGATCTTGTTTTGCATCCCACCCTGTGGGCGGGTTTGCTTCTCGCCGGAAGATCCCAGCGTTTTTGAAGTACCACATCAGCAACAGAATCGCTGTTGCTGATGTGGTACTTCAGGGTATAGAACTTTTTATTCCATTCTCTGTGGAGCCCATCGGAGGCAGATCCCAGCCATGGTTTGGTCGCTCCTGTAAAATAGCATCACGCTAAAAGCAGGTATACAACGACACTGTTATTGCTAAAAAAGATACAACCCGATTTCTCGGCTTACAAACTGACCAAAAACTAAATTGGAAAGCCCATATACTAGAACTAAATAAAAAAAAATAGTTTGGCCTATACACTGATAAGATTTTCTCACCATGGACGCACGTCTAACAGCTTATTATGGACTTCATTCCCTCCACCATCCCATGGTCCTTCCCGCCTTGCGGCATACGGACCGAATCACGGAAGACGCACACGGTACTTGCTCGTGGCTCTTTCCCACGTGCGCTTACGTATTATGGACTTCTCGAATCTGTCCTTAGATACGGAACAATTTGCTGGGGTAACTCAAGCGACAGAGAAGTAGCGTGTAAATGTCAGGAAAGATGTGGCCGCGCTATATTTGGTCTTCAGACTACAGACTACACTTCTGTCCTTATACATAATGGAGATGGCTCTCTTTGTCAGGGCCAATCCTAACCTATTGCCAAGGTTATCTGACAAACTAAAGTGCAACCGTCATGATGGAAGTATATTGTGTTTGCAACATGCAAGAACGGCTCTGCTAATAAAGAGTGTAGTATGCATGGCTCATTAGTGTGATGTATAACATAAAATTCCTTAGATGTATAAATCAGTGAACAGCAATCTTTTTGAAAATAAATTCAAAAAACCTTTAATTGAAAAATGCTACTACATTGTAACTAACTTTCTCAATAATAAATTTTGCGATTATATAATTGCCTTATATAATTTATTTTTATTGTAAGTAATAATTTCACTGATTTTGTATATTGAGAGAATTTGCTAACGTTACATATGTAGAAACAAACAACATAACATTTTAAATTTTGCACACCGTATACGGATAAAACATATTGATACTATTAACACTAACACCAAGAATATATCTATGCCAATGCAATTTATATCTCACACATGGTTTAGTACATAAAATATCTTATCTTATCAAGAATCAAAACGCAGATGGGTTGCCATATAAGACTAAGATGGAATGCCTCGTATCCAGTGAAATGGGTATCCGGTTTTAAACACACCATACGAAACACTGCAGCTTTGAGCTGCTATTTTACGATGGTATTCTGTGAGATTGATAGGTTGTTGATGATCTGAACGGAAACAGTAGTAAAATTAAAAAAATTACTTTCAATAAGTATTATGTACTATAATCTTTATTGAATAAAAATCTATTCTATTCTATTCTCAGTATCAGCTTGTCAGAGTTAGTTTTATTGCTGTCTATCGTTAGTCATATTTTTTTTCTGACATCTTCCATAGTCGCCATTTACGACACCCACAGGACGAAAGGCCTCTCAGCCATTATTGATACACGCGTCATTAATGACGATAAGAATTATTGTTCTTCCGCCTAAAGGCTACGACCTTGAAAATAAAGGAAAATATAAAAGTATTTCCTCATCTATATTTCTTTTATCTCCGTTACCATAATAAAAACGTTATTGTTTAACCGCTTCCGTTTTATGTAGGTCAATATTATGTTGATTTATAGTTACGATTATATGTGTATATGAAAGTTTCAAATACTTGAATGTTTCTTTATGGTATATTTGTATAATATGTATGTGTATCTATTTATTGAAACAGAAACAATTTTTTTTATTCAATATAAATTATAAATAATACTTTTTGAAAGTCACTCTTTTGTTGAGTTATTAATAATTCTATCCATCCATCCATTACAGGCTTTAAAAATCCACTAACCCAACAAAGGCCTCCCCCATAGATTTCCTCATAGGGAGGATTGCCTTATTACCCACGCTTGTTAGGCGGGTTGTCAACTGCAGTTATTTTTGAGCTGTATCAGGAAGGTGATGCTGCCAATCAACAGTTTAAATTTCCATCTGTCGCCTCTTACGACACCCACGGCACGAAGTAGGGTAGTGAATGTACTTACCCCACCACGTCGAACAGTCTTTCTCCAAAAAACCAATCTTAGGTCTCATAGTCAAAGTGGTTAATTATTTGGTATAATTATTGTTTTTTCGTAATCAATCTAAGCTAAATTATTAATAATAATAAATATAATTAATAATTTATAATAATTAATAATATAATGAATAATTATGTAATATGTGATGGTAGTGCAAGCAAGATAAAAAAGAGCGGCTAACTTTGTTTTCAAAATAGTATAAAGTGGTAGCATGCTATGAGAGGTTCATAGATAATGATAAATATGGGCTCATATAGAATCAAAATGGTATCACAGGTGTTGAACCTCGTGTACGGGTTGTGTGTGTCCTCAGGTTCGCCCGTGACGCGGTGAGACCTAGTGTTCTGTACTTGTGTAGGTAAATCGGATTCCCTCGGAGGGGGGAAGGTATCAACCTATTCAAAGAAGTGATCGCGTCATTGGTATGTTTCATTTAGGTAGTTTGAATAATTCAAAAATTTAATAATTTAAAATTATAAATTTTGTCCAGCCGACTTTTACATAAGTTATTAAGAATAATTCAAAAACTATTGATCAGACCTTGATAAAATTACCAGCCCCCTACCCTACGAGCCACGAACCTATGAAAACTACCAGTTTTCAAATAAAAAAGGAATCATCAAAATCGGTTCACCCAGTAAAAAGTTATGAGGTAACACAAATAAAAAAACACAGTTGAATTGAGTAGTAGTCTCTTTTTTGGAAGTCGGAAAAAAAATCATAATCTTCATCATCATCATTACAGCCAAACAACTCTCCCAAGAAATGCAACGTCACGGTTCTGAGCCACAACCTGCATCCATCGACTTCCTGTATGTCTAACCATTTTCGTTATACTACTGTGGCCGGTGGAAGGAATAGGGGAGATCTCTCGCCGGCCAAGGTTTTCTGCCCGGGGAGCGGCCAACGCTCCGATTGGTAGTTCAGAGCTATTCTATATATACTGTTTTTAACTTCGAAACTTTGATAGCGTGATTTAGGCTTCGATGTGTTTATCGCTTGTGGCGCGACGTCAGTGCCGCCACATCACCCCCCTGCTCAGACCCGAGATCGATAGTGTAGTGTAGATATCGACGAATTTGCAAGTGCTAGGGAATTGCCTTGTAAGTCTGAGGTAAGTAATCTGCGAGAGTGCCGTGAAGCAGAGGCGAGCAGTAAGACTCAGAGCCGTGCGAACACTGTAGCGCAGAGAGGAGCTTGAAGGAACAGGAAGCATTATTATGCCAATGCTGCAATGAACCTTTGTAAAGCTAGATGGCTTGCAGAATGTGAAGACTGCAGACAATATCTGCTCGGGAGCGAATGAATGAGTTACTTGAGGACGATGTCGAAAGCTTGAAGTTTTAGTTTTCTGAAGGTTGTTGGTTGCGTGTTCATATCACCTCAGGGTCACCAGTGTGGCCGGTGGAAGGAAAAGGGGAGATCTCCCGCCGGGCAAGGTGTTCCGCCCGGGGAGCGGCCAACGCTCCGATTGGTATTTCGGAGATATTGTATATATGCTGCATTTAACTTCGAAACTTTGATAGCTCGATTTAGACTTCGATGTGTTTTTCGTTATATCGCTTTTCGTTTTCAGAAATACCTCCAAACCTTAAACCAAAATTGTACAACCAGTGCGTGTTGCCAGTGATGACTTACGGAACTGAGACGTGGTCCTTCACTGCTGGCCGAATGAGGAAGCTCAAGGTCGCTCAGCGAGCTATGGAGAGGGCTATGCTCGGAGTTTCTCTGCGTGATAAACTTAGGAATGAGGTTATCCGCAGTAGAACCAGAGTAACCGACATAGCCCAACGGATTAGTAAGCTGAAGTGGCAGTGGGCCGGCCATATAGCTCGAAGAACCGACAACCGATGGGGAAGAAAGGTTCTCGAGTGGTAGCCTCGTACCGGTAGGCGAAGTGTAGGGCGTCCCCCCACAAGATGGAGTGACGACCTGGTAAGACATGCAGGAAGTCGATGGATGCAGGTGGCTCGGGACCGTGCTTTGTGGCATTCCTTGGGGGAGGCCTATGTTCAGCAGTGGACGTGTGAAGGGCTGTAATGATGAAAATGATGATGATGATGTGTTTTTCGCTCGTGGTGCGATGACAACGCCGCCACACTACTTTGTAAAATTAAATTACGTCACATATTGCTATGTCTTTCAATGTTCTCATTAAAAGTGTTTGTTTTAGTGATAGCTCATTTGGGATCTTAACTTTTGAAACATTGACCCGATTTAAAATTTATTACTAATGCACTAGTTTGTTATATACCAAAGCTATACATAATGAGTGACGAACAACGTTTTCCTTCTATGTGCCGCCGTAGATTCACCTAGTTTATGAGCTCTGAATCGGACAAATACGGACAATAATTTTGAGTGGCTGAAGACAAAATGATGTGGTAATTGCGTTTCCTTATATTTTAAAATATGATAAAAGACCAAATAAGCATTTAGGTGACTGTTGTGAAGAAATTTACCTTACATTACCTTACATCAATAAAGGCAGAAATGATGGGCATGGGATAAAAAATTGTTTCACTTCCTTTTTATTAGCAGATTATTTAAAGTCTAAAAATACTAGAAACGTAGGTACAGTCAATAGAGCACGCAGAGACATACCAATTTCCCTGAAGACCACAAGACAGTAATTTAGTACAATTTTTGCTGATTGATTGTTTATCAGGCTAAACCTAACTAAAATGTCCTAGTCCTCAGCACCATTCATCCCGACATAACAATAGACTCTAGTTAAAAGAAAAAACCCGACTCTGTGTTATTTTACAACAGCTCGAATTTGGAGTAGATATCCTAGATCAAATAGGTCGTAAATATGCTGTAAACACACCTTCAAGACGTTGGCCAGTTCATGAATTTTATAATTTGTTAGATTTAGTGGGTATAAATGCATAAGTATTGTTTGAAATTATTAACAAAAGCAAAATAAAACGCAGATACCTTTTATTGCAATTTGGAAAGGAATTGGGAGCAAAGTAAATAACTAGTAGAGTAACAAGCATTTCGGTAGAAATTCCGCAACACATACCAGAGATACAAGAAAAACGTCAAGTATAGCCAAAATGCTCAAATAATAATTTTATAACAGTTATAAAAATTATTACTATATGAGTTGTGATGATTTCTCTACATCATCATCATCATTACAGCCCTTCACAAGTCCACTGCTGAACATAAGCCTCCCCCAAGGAATGCCACAAAGCATGGTCTTCCATTAAATGTGTCTTAATCGTTACGCTTTTTTTCTCACGGCCCCTAGTGCTGTAACTCATTGCTAAGGCCACTAGCCACGGAGCCGTCGAAGGCTTAACAGGCGGGTTGACGATTGCAGTACCAGACCAGTCACCAGACCCGTCACCAGTTGATATCAGTAATATGCCACTCTCCTTCTTCTGTTAATTTAATTTTTAGTTTCATCTATATATAAATATATATGTATATATATATATATATATATATATATATATATATATATATATATATATATATATATATATATATATATATATATATATAGACACTTTTATTTTGACATTACAAACAGACACTTAAATAAAATTTTAAGTGTCTGTTTGTAATGTCAAAATCACAACATTTTCTAAATGCATATAAATGTATATGTATACGGTACATTTAACAAAAAAAACAATTATCAAAATTTTTGTCCGTTTGTCTGTCTATCTGTCTGCATATTTCTTTCAGCTAATCTTTAATATGGCTAGACCGATTTTGACGGGATATTCACTCTCAGATAGCTGATGTTATAAGGAGTAACTTAGGTTGCTTTTATTTTTTTTAAATAATTAAGATTCGGCGCAAAAAATTGAAGTCCATGAAATCCAATCGTAATAAATTCCACGCGGACGAAGTCGTGGGGAACAACTATTTTTCTTACACTAAAGTATTTTTTTTTTCAATATACTCGTATGAATAATATACCTACTAACCTATTTATAAGTCATTCATTCATTCATTGCAGCCCTTCACAAGTCCAGTGCTGAACATAGACACAACATTCCTTGGGGGGGGGGGGGGGGGGAGCTATACCACGGCATATAGCACGTTCCCAAGCCACGTGCATTCATCGACTTCCTGCATGTCTCACCAGGTCATCACTCCATCTAGTGGGGTTCGCCCTACACTTCGCCTACCGGTACGAGGCTGCCACTCGAGAACCTTTCTTCTCCATCGGTTGTCGGTTCTTCGAGTTATATGGCCAGCCCACTGCCACTTCAGCTTACTAATCCGGTTACTCTGGTTCTACTGCGGATATCCTCATTTCTAAGTTTATCACGCAGAGACACCCCGAGCATAACCCTCTCCATAGCTCGCTGATCGTCCTTGAGCTTCCTCATACGACCAGTAGTAAAGGACGACGTCTCAGATCCGTAAGTAATCACTGGCAACACGCACTGGTTGTACAATTTCGTTTTCAGGTTTCGAGGTGTCTAACGAGAGTGTCGTAGTTTCCCGAACGCTGCCCAGCCGAGTTGAATCTGTCGATCGACCTCTCGGTCGAAGTTGGACTTACCTAGTCGGACTATTTGTCCCAGGTAAACATACCCGTCTACAACTTCGAACTTAGTGCTCCCAACAACTACCGGCATAGGTGTGACATGGACGTTAATCATGATTTTTGCTTTGTCCATGTTCATCTTAAGACCTATCCATTGAGATACACTATTGAGGTCATTGAGCATAATGCTTAGGTCTTCCAGCGATTCTACCATAAGGACTATATCGTCGGCAAATCGAAGGTGAGTGATATACTCGCCATTGATGTTAATACCGCATCCTTTCCAGTCCAGTAGCTTGAAAATGTCTTCCAATGCAACGGTGAAGAGTTTTGGGGATATAACGTCACCCTGTCTTACACCTCTCTGCAGTTGGATAGGTTTCGTACTCTGATTCTGTACTCGGATAGCCATCGTAGCTCTACTGTACAAACACTTCCGCACTTCGATATACCGACAGTCAACTTGGCACCGCTGAAGGGACTGCAGCACCGCCCAAATTACGACGGAATCAAAGGCTTTCTCATAGTCCACATACACCAGACATAGTGGCAAATTGTACTCTTCGGGCTTCTGTACAATTTGCCGAAGGGTATGTATGTGGTCTATGGTGCTAAAGCTCTTTCAGAAACCAGCTTATTCGAGAGGCTGGAAGTAGTCAAGTCTGCGCGCGAGACGATTCGTAATGACTCTCGAAAACATATTTCTATACATAGTATAAAACAAAGTCGCTTCCCTTAGATCTTTTAAAGTACGCAATGGATTTTGATAAAAAGAAATTATGTATGTTTGAATGGATCCTTAAATGGTTTAGATTTACATTTGGACCTCTGAACCTACGGGGGTTGCGTTGTTGTTTGTTGTTGCATCGCACGGGTGATTCCTGAATCGGATTCCTGAAGCCGGACGGATCGCTAGTTGTTACAAAATCATCATAAAGAATCATTATTCCTAATGTACCGTTTTTGTTTTTCAAGCATTAAGGGTTTGATTTAATTAGATTATTAAACATGTTTTACGTATTTCACAAATAGTTTTAATCATAATTTTCGTATTATTAATTCCATCACATCTATTATTGATTGTTCGTACCATCTGTATGCTGATGATCTACAATTTTATGTACAGTCTGACATTTGTGACATCCATAACGCGATTAACAAATTGAATTCCAATCTCAAGTCAGTCCGTGATTGGTCCATGCGCTTTGGAGTGTCTGTTAACCCTACGAAATGCCAAGCGGTGATTATGGGTAGCTCAAGGATGCTTGCAAAAATTGATCCCGCTAGCCTACCTCCCGTCTGTTATAATGATCGCCTGATACCGTTCTCTTCCTCAGTTAAAAATCTTGGTCTCCATATTGATAGTACTCTGTCCTAGGGGGTTCATATCACCGAAACATGTCGTAAAGTCGCTGGTTCTTTACGTTCTCTTTATCGCTTGAAAAATTTTCTCCCCTTTAAGACTAAAATTATGCTTGTACAGTTACTTATTCTACCGATCATTGATTATGCAGACGTGTGTTACTTGGATTTAAACCAAAATCTTCTTAACAAGCTAGAGCGCCTACTCAACAATTGCGTCAGATACATTTTCAATCTTCGTAAATTTGATCATATCTCTCACTATCGCTCTCGCCTTAAATGGCTCACTATTAAACAGAGTCGTGACTCTAGAATTTTGCTTGTTCTCTTCTCTATCTTAAATGATCCATCTACTCCTTATCTCAAGGAGAAATTTCAGTATAGTTCCTTAACGCATGACAGAACTCTGCGTTCCTCATATAATAATAAACTAAGTCTCCCACTCCATTTTACTAATTTTGTTAGTAAATCCTTCACCATTCAGGCTGCACTGCTCTGGAACTCCTTGCCCGATGACGTCAGAAAAACATCTAATAAGACTGCCTTCAAAAGATTGGTACATAAGCACTTTATTGATAGTTAATATGGTCAATTTGGTTACCTTTGTTGTTATTTTATTTATAGGTTTATGTTATATATCTATTTGTATTTATAATATGTATATATTTATGTATCTATGTATTTGTATGTAAATATAATATATTGTCTGTATTATATTTTATAGTATATAAGCTTATTGTATTTATATATATAATATTAGTTTATTTTTAAGTTTATCAGTAGTTTTTTTTCTGGATTTACTCTATTGTTCATTTAATTTGTC